>VXBW01001989.1:137470-183396 GCA_013400375.1 Thinocorus orbignyianus | reverse complement strand
TGGTATTCAAGGTAGTTAAAGCATACATGGAAGCACAGAGAGATCACAAATAGGCAATATGCTGACTCCCTTTTGGAGGCTGAGCTGGCCCTTCTGCATGCTCTAACTCATTTCTAGTCTTACTTAACCTTAGCTGTATGGGCATGCAGCCAAAAGTCTATGAGGACTTGGGATGGAAATTTACTCCCATAGACTTAGGCTGAGGTTTAAAATAAACGTGCATAAGATCATGCACAGCAAGTTACAGATGCAGCTCAACATGTATCTTTCATGCACCTTGGCAGCAGTGTATTAAACTGCAATGAAGAAATTTGGAAGAAGGGAACAACTGGCTGATTGGCAAGTTTGGACCTTGCTGAACAGTTGGAGTTCCTCCAGGTTCATGTCCCTGTTAGGAATAGATATATCCTCCACCTTCAGAGAAGCATGAATGTCACCATCCTGTCTTGTGGACGTGTTCAGGGGTGTCTTCATGTAAGGACCAACAGTTCTGTTCCCTGTTAAAATGGAGTACTTGTACAATTTGATTTCTTCAATGAACTTGTTTTTTTGTTTTGTTTTTTGTTTTGTTTTGTTTGTTGTCTTTTTTTAAAAGTCCTTGCACAAAATAGTCAATTGACAGAGCCTTGAACCCAATTTCAAATTTCCAGAGCCTGTGTGTATGTGTTGCACCAACTGATGCCAAAGGGCCATCACTAGAGATGAGTTTAGTCACTACAATCCATTTATTCTTTGGCAGATCTGCTGTGCTGTCAACAAAGGAGCAATTAATGCCAATTATGAGGAGTTTTGTGATGCTAGTATCTCTAGTCCTTGCCTGAGGCCTGCCAAGCTCATTTCAAAAAGGGCACCAGTCATCAGATAATGATTATCAGTTACGGCTGTTAGGGTTCACAACGTGCTGGGAATTTCCTTAGTTGTAGTTATGAACAGTTTCTTGTTTTGAGTAGGTTGTATTAATAAAAACAGCAGTTTTGTGTGCCTGTGGTAGGACTTTGCAAGAGTGGAGTAGGCAGCAGTGGCTAGATTCTTAGCGTGGTAAACAATGCAGTGGAATTACAAAGCTCTGTGATTTCTCTCTAACCCAGTGAACCGACCAGTACATCCAGTTAGTCACTCTTCTGTTCTCAAGTCATTCATCTACCAGTTCTAGCCACTGCTCTCATCTTCCCATGTTCAATAACTCTTAATAAAGCAGCTTATATTGTTTATCCTGAGGCAGGTATGTAGTTTCAACCATTTTTGTGTATTATATTACCTGGTTTGCTATCATGGATATATCCCAATTCAGAAACTTCCACTCAGTCTGGAAGGTAGTGTACAGGTGAGAAAAGAGTTGATCTCTAAAGACTCAACTTTTCATTTTCATGGTAAGGAATGCAGGACAGCCCAGTGACCCCAACATTATCTGTTAATTTTCATCTTCCAGCAGAGTTATTGCCAGCTTATAGCACAGTCCCTCCTTGGGAACTGTGACTCAAATATCCATAGATCACAAATCAATCCCACCTTTCAGATGTTGGGCAGCTGTTTCCAATTTCATAGAAATACTTATCCTTGGAAGTACAGCTAAAAGTTTAAGGACATGGCACCAGGCTTGGTGACATCACATGGGGTTCACCTTTCTGAAGAGGGGAAGAGTGCCCTTACTCTGAAGAAGAGCCACAAACAGGTTGAAAGTTTATGGGTAAGAAGAAGAGACCAAGGCAACAAAGGGAGCTTTGTGGTTGGTGTCTACTACAGGCTGCCTGATCTAGGGGAGCCTATTGACAAAGCCTTCTTACTCCAGCTGCAGGAGGCATAGTGCCCTCAGGTTCTCATCCTGCTGAGGGACTTGAACCCACCCTGACAACTGCTGGAAAAGTAGTATGATGAGTTGTAGGCAATCCGGGAGACTCCTGGAATGCATTGAGGGTAACTTGTGAAGCCAGGTCATAGGCAGCCCCACCAGAGGGGATGTGATGCTGGACTTGATGGTCACCAACACAAGTGAGCTAATAGGTGACATCAAGATTGGAGGCAGCTTGGGCTAGCGGAGTGTGCAGTCTTGAGGAATATGGGTCAGGCAAAGAGTAAAGTCAGGATCCTGAATTTTAGGAAAGCAAAATTCCAGCTCTTCATGGAATTAGTCAGTAGGGCCCCCTGAGAAGCTGGGACAAGGGAGCAGAACAGAGCTGGCAGATCTTTAAAGGTGCCTTCCACAGAGTGCATGGGCTCTGGATCCCCAGGAAAGCAAGACAAGAACCTGATATGGCTGAGTCAACACCTACTGGTTGAACTAAAGGGCAAGAAAGAGATGAACAAGCTGTGGAAGCAGGGACAGGTATCCTGGGAAAAGTATAGGGACACTGCCTGGTTGTGTAGGGATGGGGTCAGGAAGACCAAGGTGCAGCTGGAGCTAAACTTGTCAGGGGATGCAAAGAGTAATAGTAAGGGCTTCTACAGGTGTGTCAGCCAGAAAAGGAAGGTCAAAGAAAGTGTGCCCTGCAATGAGGAAGACTGGCAAACCAGTAACAGTGAATAAGGAGAAGGCTGAGGTACTCCACAACCTTTTTGGCTCAGTATTCACTGGCACCCTCTCTCCCCACACCTCTTAAGTGGGTGGGCATCAAGACTGGGGAAGTAAAACCCCTCGTACTATAAGGTTCATGACCACTTGAGGAACCTGAGCATACAGAAATCTGTGGGACCTGATGAGGTGCACCCCAGAGTCCCGAGGGAACTGGTGTAATTGCCAAGCCACTCTCCATGATATTTGAAAACTCATGGCATTCAGATAAAGTCCCCAGTGATGGGAGAATGGGAAACACTGCATCCATTTTTAAGAATGGATGGCAGAATGGAGCACCCTGGGAACTACTAGCCTGTCAGCATCGCTTCTGTGCCTGGGAAGATCATGGAACAGATCCTCCTTGAAGCTATGCAAAGGCATATGGAGGATAGGAGGTGATTCAGGACAGCCAGCATGGCTTCACCAAGGGCAAATCCTGCCTCTGCCTGACCAGCCTAGTGGCCTTCTGTGGTAAGCGACTACATTGATGGACAAGGGAAGAGCTACAGATGTTGTTTATCTGGACTTCTGTAAGGCCTTTGACAGTCCCCCACAACATCCTTCTCTCTGAATTGGAGAGATACGGATTTCCTGGGTTGACTACTCAGTGGATGAGGAATTGGTTGGCTGGTCACATCCAGGAGGTAGTGCTCAACAGCTCAATGCCCAGATGGAAATCAGTGACAAGTTGTGTCCCTCAGGGGTCCATACTGGGACCAGTGCTGTTAATACCTTCGTCAATGACATAGGCAGTGGGATTGAGTGCACTCTCAGCAAGTTTGCAGACAACGGCAAGCTGAATGGTGTGGTTGACAGGCCTGAGGTGGCGTGCCATTCAAAGGACTTGGACAAGCTTGGGAAGTAGGCCCATGTGAACCTCATGAGGTTCAAAAAGACCAAGTGAGGGGTCCTGCACTTGGGTCAGGGCAACACCCAGTATGAATATAAGCTTGGAGGTAACTGGTGGATGAAAAGATGGACGTGAGCCAACAATGTGTGCTTGTGTCTCAGAAGGCCAATTTTATCCTGGGCTGCATCAAGTGTTGCCAGCAGGTCAAGGGAGGTGATTTTGCCCCTCTACTCCACTCTGGTGAGACCCCACCTGGAGTACTGCGTCCAGCTCAGGAGTCCTCAGCACAGGAAAGATACGGACCTGTTGGAGCAGGTCCAGGGGCAGGTCCAGGTCCAGCAGCCCACAAAAATGATCAGTGGGCTGCGCAACTCTCCTGTGAAGAAAGGCTGAGAGAACTGAGGTTGTTCAGCCTGAAGAAGAGAGGGCTTCGGAGAGACCTTATAGCAGCCTTTCAGTACTAAAAGGGAGTAAGAAAGATGAGAGCAAACTTTTTGTCAGGGCCTGTTGCAATAGAATTGAGGGGTAATGGCTTCAAACTGGAAGAGGGTAGATTTTTTACTAGATATAAGGAAGAGATTCTTTACAGTGGGGGTGATAAAACACTGGAACAGGTCGCCCAGAGAGGTGGTAGATGCTCTATCCTTGGAAACGTTAGAGGTCAGGTTGGAGGGACTGTGAACAACCTGATCTAGTTGTCCTTGCTCGTGACACGGGAGTTGGACTAGATAACTATTAAAGGTTTCTTCCAGCCCAAACTATTCTGTGACTTTACAGGGCACAAAATAAACAAGAATTGGCAAGGATTCCCAAATTCTCTGCATGATTGACCTCTTTCTTTACTATAGTCTCTTTGCAGGATAAAACTATGACAGAGAACATCAGAGTTTGGGTTTTAGTTTTTTATTTAAATGAAGTGCATCGCCTCAGAACCTTTGACTCTTCCAGTGATCCAAGGTAGACAATGCAAACCAACTGTCTTAGGACAAGGCTCAGGAAAATTCTTAAATCTGAATTATATTGGGAAGTTTGACTTCTGCCCTAATGCTACCGTCACAGCTGACCCAGCTGGCAGTTTCTACCTATATCAAACTGTGTTATGTTGAAGGGTAATGAGCGTTACAGACAAATTTGATAGGTTTAGACAAGTAGGTACAGGAACAGAAATCCTGGGGCAGGTCTTGGTTTCCAGACCTAGTCATGAACAGTAAGGGAGCAGGCAAGGACATTATGTGGCCAACATTTGTGGTACTAGTAGAAAGTGTCTTTCTTGGTATCTTTTCGTATCTTTCTGAACACTGAAGTTGAGTCTTCAACTGTTATTACATCCTGAAGTTACCTGTATGAAACTGCAGCTATACATTGAGGCTTATGGTTCCTTTATTCTGGTGGAAGCCACAGCTGTTCTGAAATAATGTGGTTGTAAACTGCAAGTAAAAACAGGCACATGTGGCCACTGGATGTCACCATTCTTTCATAAAATAAGGTCAGCTACAATATTTTTTGCATTTTCAATTTTTTCCAGTGTATTGTGGCTATTTAGTAGTTATAGTAGGAAGGCTGCAAATTCTCACTTTGTCTTTAGAAGTGGTTCCAGAGTCTCTGTATCTTTAATGTACTATGTCAGCCTTTGAGATAAGAGAAGGAGGGCAAGTCTCTCATGGTACTTGATGGGGTATGTAAAGTGCACGCTGGTTGTAGCTTCAAGAAAAAGTAAAATAACCTTTTCTTGAATCTAGGGCAAAAGCTGTATGACTGAACCTTGTATGTTACCTGCATCTAGATGGCTAAGCCGGAGCGAAGGGTATATCTTACTTCATGCTGACAGTCCGATGTTTAAATAATGCCCTCCGAAAGAAGACATAATCCGCATGAAATGCTGAAATCTGTTTTGTTGTTGAAGTTAAATCCTTCAGCACTTTTTTGACAGAACACTTGCGTAGATGTCATCCTGTCAGTAACAGCTCTGTGTATGGCACCTACCTCTGGAACATCATTGGGGGGGTGCTGTCATACAGTAAAGAAAACACAATCCCCTTGATATTTATCTCGTATAGGATCCGTACTGATGCCTTGGGATAATTTCAATAAAGAAAAGTGCATTCTGGAAGCATATGCCTTAATTTTAGGCTTTTCGCTTAGCTATGTACTTTTATCTTGAATAGGCAGATAAGATGAGTTTCTTCAGAGTGCTTTTCCACGTTTATTTCTCCAAATGTGAGGTTAGTTTAAGAAACTCGTGTGTTGTTCATCCTTGCTCACTTGTGTTCATACAGCTGGTCATGTGGAGTCCCTGTAAAAATTATCTTAATTAAACGATCTGGGATTGGGATTAAAACAAAAAAACAAAAGAGCAAAATACCACCTGTAGACCATACCAGAACCACCGCGACATGGTTACTTACCTGTTGGAAGATGAAAACTGAAACGAGCATGTTCATCACTCTTTATAAATGCTGACCAATAAATTTAGTTAACCAAGGAGAAAGAGCAGCCAGTGTAATTTCTTAACCTTTTATCCTATTACTTGATGCTCAGAGAATTTTTCTGTAGATTCTAGGTAGGACTTAGAGTTCAGATGAACTTCTACCATCTTACTAGATCATAGAATCATAGAATGGTTAGAGTTGGAAGGGACCTTAAAGAGCATCAAGTTCCAACCCCCCTGCCATGGGCAGGGACACCTCCCACTAAAACAGGTTGCTCAAAGCNCCCTCTAATCATCTTGGTGGCCCTGCGCTGGACCTGTTCCAACAGTTCAATGTCCTTTCTATGCTGAGGACTCCAGAACTGATGCTTACCTATCCTTCAGAGTGTGCCCATGATCCCCTTCTTTTGCCCTCAGTCTGCTGTTTGGCATGTATGAACTCCCTGGCTTCTGTCATGTTGGTAAATAGGGGAAATAGTTGGACTGGGGCTGATTAATATTGATTGCGGCTTTACACATATACTTTGTAAATGTAGTGTGAGGTCCATGAAAAAAAATAATGAAAGCTGGTAGAAGCCACTTAGGATTATTTTCGGGGTGTTGAGGCCAGGGAGGATCGTAGAGAAGGAATATTTGTACTTTCCCTGCAAGGAACAATCCAGAAGAGTGAATCTTTGAATTCAGTAGCTGTTAGTTTATATTGGCCACAGTTAATCTCAACGGGACAGTGCTCAAAACTGATTAGTTCTGTGGATTGAAGGAGAGAAGAGTTTTAAGAGTGGAGTGTGAGACCACCATTATGTAATGTGTAATGCTCCTGTGCTAGGGTAGTTGTACTTGCAGCCTGTTCTATCTCCAATTTCTGATACAAAGAAAAATGTAAAATTGCTAGAAAGTTTTGCCTCGTGTGTCCTTGCCTTTCTCCATACCTCTTATTGTGGCATTGTCTGTATTAGTATTTACTTATGAAGCATTTCCACCCAAAGTGAAGTGGTCCTTGAATTGTCAGTTCTTAGGAGGCGCAGAGCGGTTCAATGGCAAGGCAGTGGTTATTTTGCTCTGGCTCATATCAGAGCAGTGTTTGTCAACTGAAGATTTATCTGCCAAGTGACATTTGAGGCAATTGCAGTTACATGAGCTGTACTGCTAAAATCAAAATCCTTATGAAATACATTGATCCTGTATTTCAGGACCTGTCTCACTGCCCTCTCCACGTTTTTCATTTTAAAGAATACATGGTCATAACCTTAGCAGCAAGCACAGGAGAACATAAATGCAGAGAAACATTTGATGTGTGAAGGAAAGCTAATCATCTATTCAATCCCAATGACTGTAAGGTGTGTGTGTGGGGGGCAAGTTATTAAATTACATCTTACGTTTGTTTTCTGTTGTTAATACAATACAGTCTCCTCTGGTCCTTTCTGTCTCTGTAGAGGTGTTTCAGAGGTGCTCCTGATGGTTAGGTTACATTAGTTGGTTCCCAGCTCAGCGATTTTTTGATACAGCAGTGTGGAAACAAGTCACACATAGAATATGTGGTGAGGTTTGAAAAAGGCTTCCTGTAATGGAAAGATAAGCTGTGGTCCTCCTGCTTGATCCTCAAGCGGTTGCCCTCATTTGGCAAGCTCTTTGAGCTAGCCCTGTTTCCTATTGCAATACATCTGGGTCACTGGAAAAATATGTGTTTAGGAGGAATGCATGAGGTAGGCAAACCAGGTTACATCATCCTCAGAGCTTGACAGGCCATGACTGCTTTCTGGCTCATACTGAATCTTATTCAGGGGAATCCAGGTGACTTGGATGTTACATTCATCCAGTTTATACTCACAGAGAAGGGTGAGTGCTCTTAAAAACTGTATTCTGAGCATTTATCAGATTTGTGCTGGTTTACATCAGGAGGAGGTAGGTCATAACACTTGAATCATCTTTAATTCATTAAAGTCATTAATTCATTAAAGTCATCATTTAGGGCACTTGTGATGCAACTTGTCAGTTGCTTGTAGTAGGAATGGAGTATGCTGCTATTTATGTAGCTGAAGTTGTAAGTTTGCCTTTGCATATTAAGCCTTGTAAGTCTTGCATATTAAAGTTCTGGTGCGTCAAATGGTACATCAAAACTTCTTTGTTGGTGTGACTTCATCTATCCTGGGTGATAATGTGTGATATACATTTACACAGGAACGATACCATGAGAAATCCAAGTAGCTCATTCAAGCAATGTGGGTGGCCTAGAAACTTGTAAGGATTGGTGGGTAGGTGCAAAACCAACCTTTCTAAGTTTCAGGTGCCTTTCTGTGCTCATGTCATGCCGTGCCATTGAATTAGTTCCTTCTTCAACAGAACATCAAATAAAAATCAAAATGGAGGATAGAAAAACAAAATAAACATGGTGTGAACTAAACAGAGTTCTGTAATTCTCAAAACTCACTGTTGTGAAGTAGCGTAGTTGGGGTTTAATGATCACATGTATTACTGGTTTACGTGTCTCCTTTTACTTCTTTGATCAGAGGGTAATAAAACTGTAATTTCACTTCTACTCAATTTTTTCTGTCTCTCTAATCTCTCATGTAAATCTTTTTGATACATGGAACATGAATTCCCTGAGTGAAAGTAATCAACCAGTAACAGAGTACTTTGTGCAGTGACTTGTTTCCAATAAGAATCTTCAAGAGGAGGCAAGCATTAAACATACTCAATCAGGTCGTATATACACTGAAAACAGAATTCATAAGATTGTTTTTTCTCTTGGTATACAGGTTGTGTTATTTATTTTCTGTATCTTACTAATACCTTGGAACCTCTGACCTAAGGTGGTGGATTTTTATTGGCTTGAAGTGAGAGTCAGGGAAGGAGGAGCTTCTCTTGTTGCAGAGGAAAAGTGCTGAAATACAAGGACCTCATTTTCTTGCGTACATTTGCATATCCATAGAGTTCCAGAGACGTCTGATATATTTCCTCTGTGCTGCTGGTAGTTGTCCCTCCTCATCTATTTCAAAATGTTTGTTCTCCAGCCTAGTTGCAGATTCCTTCATGTTGTTACCTGGTTCCTTGGGTGGTACTGGGAGAGGCACCAGCATTGGCATGGTTTCAACCAGCGTGGTTTCAGAGGTTGCTACTTCTTGTCTGTGCTGCAGATAAGAGTGGGTACAAGTTAGTGGGCCATTGGCATTTGCTTAGTTCTGTTGTATTACCCCCAGTCATTTAAGCAATGATTAAGCAATGATTCTTCTGCAGGGAAGAGTGACGTAGGCAAGGCCTTGCAAGGTGACTTGGCCTATTAGAAAGTATTAGCAGTAGCTATTAAAATATCCTGCAAATACAAGCTTTTATAATCAAATAACGGCGAACGGAGACCTTGAATTCTGAGTCTTTAACAATACACAGGACCAGCAGTTCTTTGTACATTGTATATTCCAGGTGTGTATTTCTGTGTGTGTTATCACATACCATTTCTTTCCTCACTGGAGGCTGCTGCTCTCTGCTGAAGCAGAATTGAGAGAAGAAAACAGAGCACTTGGAGAGTAACACACCACACCCCATGCTTGACATGACGTGTTTAGTCACAGTAATACTATTAAATTGCTGTAGCTAAATTAGGTTTGCTTTTAGTAATTGAGATACATAGCTAGTGGACCTGCTGTCAGGGGACTCCCTTTGAAGACCTGGGAGTTCTGTACTGTTTCCATCCACATAAGGTCTCTATGTATTGTCTTTCTGTGTGGAAATATCTAGCTGTTAGTGCAGCAAGCGCAGGAGATAGTACTTCTAATGAGTTTGCTGAGCTTTCAAAAATATTTTTTTTCAGGTTGATATGGTTAATTATACCAACCTCCTCAGCCGCAGTATTAAATGTATTCACAATCTTGATAGGATTTGCGCAGAAGACTGCATTAAAATACCAGAATTCTTTTTAAGACCTGTTCTGCTGCTGAAGATTCTCAATTACAGAGTTAGGCACTGTGTGATTGTAGCACTTTGTCATGTAATTCCTCTTTGTTCCTTCTTTCCTTTGCTGATGTATTCTGTAATGAAGTACCTTATTATACAGCTACGTTTGTTGTTTCTGTGTTACATTCTCACAGACCTCTAACTTGATCCGAGATATTGAAGACCATACTTGAGTTTTTGTTTTTGTTGTCTTCTGTTTTGCCATAAATAAGTTTATATGTTTAAGCTGGAGATAACTGGGACATCAAAATGCATATGAACAAAATGGTTACATATGTTAACACTGGTTTAATGTATAGAAATGGTTAATATATATTATATAGAAGTTCAGTAAGATCAAAGTCGTATTTCTAAAAGATGCAGAATTTTAAAACTCCTTTTTGATATCTAGTTTGTGGGATGTGAGTTTGGGACTTTTAAACTTGTACTTGTTGGGTTTTGACAGGGAAGGGACTAACGAGTTAATAGAATGCTTTAAATATTGATACACTTGTCACCTTGAAATATCTCCTAATGAAAATATTGAATGGGCAGAACAGTTATATTCCTTCTGCATTTATAATCAGAAAATGACTTATGTTGGAAACCGTATTAATTAATGCGACCTTAAGTGTAAGTTTGACTTACATATTAGTGCGCAAGTGCAAAACCCTAAAGGAAAAACAGTTTGGCGGCAGCTCACACACCCACTAAAGATGTGCTTAATATGTCCACAGCTGTCTTATCCTGTTGGCTTCTCTGAATGTTTTAATTGTATTACATGCTTCAAATCTATTGCTGATTTTTTTTTTCCTCTCTATTCTCTTTCAGAAAGATGAGGTGTACCTCAACTTGGTGCTGGACTATGTTCCTGAAACAGTATACAGAGTTGCCAGACATTATAGTCGGGCCAAACAGACACTCCCTATGATTTATGTCAAGGTAAGTAACTGATAGATGTGGTTAGATGAAGAAGGATATTATAGGAATAGGCTCTGTGGATACCTCTTTTCTGACATAATTAGTATTCTGAAATTTTTAGGAGTGTATACATCTTGAGGCAAGAAAATTAACAGATTATAATGATTACTAGTTACTGCATAGGAAGAATAGAGGCAAGAGTCTTTAAGAAAGCACTCCTGATTTCTCAGTTTACAAAAATCATGGAATGGGTAGGGAAGACTGAGTCAAGGAGGAATATTTAGGTTTTTAAGCAACTTAGAGACTGACACTGGTCAGATTAGCAGCTTCAGTTTCCTGAGATGACAAAGACACCATGGTACAAAGGTCAGGAACTGAAAGAGGGTGTCAGGAGGAACAGCACTCTCTTATCTGTTACCTTCCCCCTTTTCTGGCGTATAAGTAAGAGTTCATGTGCTTCTGTTGTGGGCATGGAAGGTATATTCTTATCCCCTTCCCTGCACGAGGATCTCAGTGGTTCTTGTCTTAAAGAACTACATGGGGTAAGAATTTTGTATTGCGCATTGTAGCCTCAAAACCTCACTTAAGTTTGTCTACATCTTTTTTAGTCTTATACAAAGTGGTTAAAATGAATAAAATTCCGGGGTTTTTTTTGGTCAAACATGGGACCCATCTGGGTCTCATAGTTCTGTTTCATATGTTATGTTGACCACAATCCCCATGCTAGTGTATGATCATGTTTTCACATGACATTAACTTTTTAACTTGGTAACAAGGTAGCATTAAATGGAAATTAGCAACAAATATTCCTGATTTATATTGATTTCTCTGGACTCCTCTTTAAAAGTGTAATACTTTAACATTAAGAACTTCAATTTGATTGAAAAAAGGTGAAATTTATAAATAGTAATGAAAGTTATAAATAGTAATTATTCCAATAACAGTGTTGTGCCATAACTCTATATGCGTAACTGTAAATGGCATATCTCCACAATAGCTAGCACTGGGACCTATTTTTAAGAAAGCACAGAATCTTATAGTCCAACAGTAAGAATTTCTACTGTAAGGTCACTGTGCTTGGTCTGTTGGTAGAATAGCGTGTCTTCAGGTCATATACTACCCAAAATTCGTTAGGCTAGCTTTTGATAAATTGTTTATATAGCTTTTGTTCATACTCTTGCCCTAATTGCTTTTCATTAGAAAAATTTAGAAAAAATTGTCCTTACTTCTCTGTCCTATGAGAGAAAATTCTGCTTCAGCTCTTTCATCTTAGTGGATACTGGGGACTTCCCGTTTACATAGCCTGGAGGGCTGTTTTTATTTTTCTGGCAAGACAAGCCTTTCTCATAGTCCTGTATTTAAAAAGATCACGTTACCTCGATGTCGTTAAAACTTTTGCAATTTTCCAGACATCTTGGCTATACAAAGGTCAGACCACATGTATTTCTTCACTTCTGATTGACACCTAGGCAGGCAAAGAGCTGCTCTTCCCTGGGTAACAAAGAAACTGTTAAAGAACTGCAGGAAAGCTTTTCTAGTAATCTTTTTGTTAATTTTTACTTGTAGCTTTTAACATGCTGTAAGAAATTATTGGAAATTTCTGTTTGTTCTGCAGAGATGAAAGGCATACTTTCTACATCCTGCATGTGGTGACTTGACTCGTCAAATTAGAGCAATCTTTTAGATTATTTTGCAATACACTTGCACAATACATACTTAACATGTCTAGAACAGACAATTCAGAAGACATGTTTGTTTGCTTTTCTTTGTGCAGAGTTGTGGTTTTAAGAAACAAATATGAAAACTAAAGACCTAGAGCCAAAATTAAGGTGATCCTCTTCCCGCCCCTACCTTCCCCACCAAATGAAAAACTAAAAACAAGGGAGAGAGAAAGAGTGAAAGACAAAGATAGTGGTGAAAGTGAGGCAAATATGACCTGATAGCAATATCTAGCAATTGCATGTGGTTTTACAGACCATTAAAGGTGAACTGTGGAGAATGAGCTTAGAAAAGGAAAGCATGGAGTTGCAACTCTAGTGTAATATCCTGCCTGTAGCTTTCTTGAGGTTTGTTTTGGGGGGGGTCTTGTGGGGTTTTGAGGGGTTTTTTTGGGTGTTTTTTTTTTTTTTTTTAATGGAACCTAAGGTGACAAATGACAAAGATGACAACATGGCTACCTGTTGTCAATCCTGAAACAGGGCTTCTCATGCCTTTATAACTCTATATGCTATACAGCCATAATTGTACAACAGCTTTTTATTCTCTATAGCTGTTCTTCATAGTGTGTGGCTCCAGCAATGTGGACATGATGCCCTTGCCCTGTAATCTTGTCCTGAGAAGCCCCTACGCCTCCCTTTGCTGTATTCCTCCTTGCTAAAGGGGCTGGTTAGCCTTGGAAAGGGGCAGAGCAAAACCTCCTTCAGCACACTTGTCCCAGTGCCTTGCATAATATTACTCTAAACAGTCGTTTGCTTTTGCCCAGAGATTTGAAATTAAAATGAATCTTGCTCACCAAGAGCAACAGGGAGATTTACTTAATTGTCAGGCTTAGATACTACAGTAGTCCTTGGGCAACATTTAATGTGTTGTTAATAATTTCATCAACTAAAAGGTTTTTTTTGTTGGTTGTTCTTCCCCACCCTCCTTACCCCTTACATCACCTGGAATACTTCATCTCTATGAAGAGGCTGACTTATAAAGCAAACTGAAGCTCCTTTATTTTGTATATTTTTTTTATGAAATATTGGGAAGCTGGCACGATTACTTTTTTTGAAATTGAGCTCATTTTTGGAAGGACAAATGAACAAATCTGAACTGCATGTGGGATACATGACAAAGGGTGGGTGGGGGAAGGTGGGTGAATATCTTGCCCTTCTTCATAGCGCTAATAGGCATTCATTAGAGTCTTTGAGTGATTTTGGTTTTCTTCTAATGAGAGTTTGTGCTAAAACCTTGTTTCAACTGGGAAAGCATGCCTTATGCAATGTTTCTGTGTTCTAGTTGTACATGTATCAGCTGTTCCGGAGTTTAGCCTATATCCATTCCTTTGGGATCTGCCACCGGGATATAAAACCACAAAACCTCTTGCTGGACCCTGATACAGCTGTTCTAAAACTCTGTGACTTCGGAAGGTAAGTGCATCTGTGGCCTGAAGCCTGGTGAAAGCAGCTTCTTTTGAAGTGAACCCAGATGCAGTTTTGCAAAGAAAACCCTCTGAGTTCCTCAGAAGGTCTTCACTTGTAGTTTTGAAAGGGAAATTATCCTCTTAAAACGATTTCAGGAGGTTGGGGAGCAAGGAGAGCTGTAGCGAATCAAGATGGAGGAAATTAAAATTCAATAAAATTATGCAGATACTAAAGAGTAAAATAAACATGCTGTCACATAGGGAAAATACTGCAACATGGAAAAATACAACCAAATATTAGGGTGAAATATGTTTGGCAAAGACATGACAGGTGCAGTGGCATAGTAACCTAAAAAGGCTAGTGTTACACTTTATTATTCTACTTGTATTTATACCAGTTCACTTATTTAAAATACTGTAGAGGCTGAAAATCAAAAGCAGCACTTCTAATTGAAGATGTTAGGTAAAGGACATCTGTATCATAGTTTCCAGTGGCACGTTTATCTCCAGTATACATTCAAGTGAATCACCTTTAGAGTCCAGCCCCCATCTTATCGATGATACAGAAATTTGAGGCATCTACACTGAGACAGGAGACAGATTGGTCTCTGGGGAAGCTGAGTCTTTAGATTGTGCTATAACATTGCAGACTAAAATAGTTAGGGCTTATGAGTGAGAGGTCACGGAAGCTGCTGTTGCTAAATTCTGCTTGCCCGTAGTGTGTGGGAATGTCAAGATGGTGGTTATTCAAGCAGTGCATCGTCATGCCTGGTGGCTCGGGAATCTCCTCCTCAGCTCTACCCCACCAGTATTGGAGCAAAATAGGAATCACTTTGAAACTTAAAAGTAGCCGTGCATAAAAAGATGGTACATCCTCTGTGTTAACAGTAGGAATTTGTTAATGGTAGTTTCTATATTGAACACAGAAAACGTGAGACTTTTTAAAACAGGCTAAATAGGTTGTGGGAGTCCTTCTTCCCTCAAGACTGAGAAGGCTTTCTGAAATGTTGGGTTTGAGTGGCTTGCCACTTAGCTGGGTTTGGTGCTACTTAGTTTTATGTCATATTTCTGAAAGGGCAGTTTTGTCTTCCAGGTCCTTTCTGTTTGTGTTCATTAAGAAAAAAGTATTGTGTTTGTCAACTCATGTTCCGAAAGTAACGTGCTCTCATGTTTGGGTGTTTTCTTAGATTCTTCCAAAGGTAGTCGTTGGGGCGATACTGTAGGTTAGATCCTTTGTGGCTGATCTCTTGCAGTATAAATGAAACCTTCATGTTAATCATGCACCATTAACACGTGACTACAATGGCCAAAGTTTTTTCCTTTGTCTCCTTACACTACATTCCCTTAAACAGTAAAGAACCAGAATGTTCTGACAGAAAATAAAACAAAATAAAAATTAAAAAAAAAAAAAACAACCACCTCTGTTTGGTGAGTGTCCAGAGCTTTTGAAGGTAACTACATTTGGCTGAACTGTATTCTTTGTATTTATTCTTTGTAAACAAACCTTTGTTCCTGGCAAAAGACAACTGCCAGCCAAAATCTGACTCCATATATCACCTAGATTGTAGTCAGAATTTCTTTGGCTATGCATAGTATAAGGTAGCGGCTTGATGGATTGGACTGATTTCACAGTAAGTCATTGAGTCTGTGAATTGTATCAGCTTAGAAGAACATGGCACTTTAACATTTAGGAATTGGGGGATGGGCAAAGAGTGCCAAAGTTTAATGTTGGTCTGCACTGCAATATTGTAAAGATGTTCATTGCTGAGATGATATTATTTTGTTCTCTTTTCAGTGCAAAACAGCTGGTTCGTGGAGAACCTAATGTCTCATACATCTGCTCTCGGTACTACAGGGCACCAGAGTTGATCTTTGGAGCCACCGATTATACCTCCAGTATAGGTATGTATGTGTATTTGTGGACATCTGTACCAACTACATGAGTTTTTATTCTGCCATTAAGTGTAAAGGTTTCCAGAGATCTTTAATATAATCCCCAGAGGCAGAATTTTATTGTAAATGGTCAGGTATGACTTTTTAATGAAATATGCACATTTTGTAGATGACTGCTGTGATTTCTGTGCCTTTTCTGAGATTTCAGTGTCAATCCCATTAGGAAGGGGGCTTTTTTAAGGTATGGAGGGAAATCTGATTTCAAGAAAAATATCCAGGTAATTTTGCCATTTAATTTAAAAAAAAAAAAAAAAAAAAAAAATGAGGTCTCAAGCCAGAAAAGCATTTTGATGACTTAAAGTAACTGTAAAGAATAGATGTATCAAGTTCTATTTCTGATATGCTGTGACTTAGACGCAAATAATTTTGTAGCTTATTTACTTGCCTTTAGTAAAGAGGTTTTTTGTGGGAGGGAAAATGTGGCCTGATGATTGGCTTTAAACTCTGTTGACAGTTTTAATATAGTGTATACAGCAGTCTTTCTGATTCAACTTACTCTGTTGAGTTTTGCTGTCCTTTAGTCATTAATTTTTAACATGAAGAAGAGACTTCTTTCTAATACCTGGCACGTAGCTGTGTCCTGGAAATGTTAGGGAAGTTGGAGGTTTTTTGCAGAGGACAGGGAACAACTGGGCTTTCTTACAGTGGAGTCCTAAAAATGAACAACAGTATGTCAGCTGGTTGTGGGTAACTTCTTCAGTTTCTTAGTCAGGACATTCACTGGGCCTTCTCCTGAGTCCTTGTGCTAGAAAGATGGGCTTTAGTTCTCGGATTCCCCGAGAATATCATGCTAAGCTTTTAGCTTGCTTATGGACTTAAGTTGCTTAGGTGAGGTTTAATATATCCAAAAGGATTTGGACATTGTGATCACGTCTGGGCAGAATATAACCAGTTAAAATATGTTTACAATTAGTGTGTTTTAGCTATTGATAATTCCAATGGCTAGCTGGCTCGTTTCAGCTCTGCAATTTTTTGAAAATAGAAGCATTCCTGAAGACTTACTTGCTCTCAGCAAATTTTTTTCCATTAGTTATTTTTCAGTATGTATTATAGCAACACTTGTGTATCTACCTGGTAGAAAAAAGAGGTAGAACCGTAAGAAGTCTGGGGAAAGTGTTGGCACAATAAAGATAAAGGGGCAGAATTTACTCAGTGGTTGGGCACTACCAGAATTGGCAGGCCCAGTGCCGCTCTTTCTTGCACCCTGATACCATAGCTCTTGTGGTTTACTGTTTAATGCGCTGATTCAGCATCAGCTGACAGGAGACTTTGGGTTGGGTTAACTTTTTGCTACATTAATGAGTTGAATCAGCATTACTGTGTAGTCTGATAAGCAGCAGGGCCCAGGTAAAAGCAAAGATGCAGGAGCTCATGAGTGAGAAGGTGGCGGCTGATCCTGGCTGACATCTCTTTGCCAGCTGAGAGCTGGTAAATTGGCTGAGCCGTATTATCAGAGTGCACTGAGACACATTGTTCCAGAGGATAATTCTATAAAACAAATATTTTAGGTGCCACCAGAAGAGACTGCTTTGTAGATAAGCCTGTGAAATGTCTCTTGCTCCAACTGTATAATGACTTTAATTTTGCACTTTTTTGGCAGAGCCTTTTTAAAGTTGTTCTTTATGTTTTTGTTTTCTTATCTGCTGGTCTCCAAAATAGTTGTAACAAAAATATCATTCTAAAGCAAGGAGTCTGTTTTCCATTTGCCAAAAGCATCATGAATTTCAGTTGTTGTGGTTCACACTTTCTCATGCCCCCTCAAAAAAACCCTTGTTCCTCCAAGCCCTTTCTCTGAAACTTGAACAGAATAGCTTGAAAACTAATTTCAGCAAATACTTCTTTCTTCGTTCCACTTCCATCCCAACAGAATCTTTGAGTTTGGGAGCTGAGAATATGCAAATGACTCTGCAGTTTCCTGGTGTTCTGTAATATGTTAGAAATTCTAGGGGTTTATTTTTGTGATGCTACTGTTTCCGGTGGTGGTAAATAGCATGGTTATTTCTTAGCTCTTGCTAGATAAGCAACAACAGTGCTTAGTGAAAAGCCTTCCCTATTTCTCACAGGATTACTCATCAAAACTCAGTCAGCATTATTTGTACACCAACCAACAAGCACAGTAGGTTTCTTAACAGAGAGGGAGAGGAAAGAACATTTAATTATCAGTACTTTATCCAGAGTTCAAGGTATAGGGAACTGTGGAATGTTTCAGTATTTTAATATGGCATTTTAAACCTTTTTTTTTTTAAATGTGCATGTACTTGTGTTTTTCAGTTCTTGTTTTCTTCTGAATTGTTAGCAGAACGTCCTTTTCCTGCTGTAGAGTCTTTGTTTTCTTTAAAAAACCACTTGTGTGTGTGTGTGGTAACAAAAACTGAACTTAAATGTTAGGTAGGGATCTTCTCTTCTATTTAAATATACTATCTTAAAACTACAATAAAAATAAAACCAGTGAAGAATACGGAGCCAACAAGTATTCAAAGTATAACTGTTGGGGTTTTTTTTTTTGTTATCTGCAAGTATCCAGCAGTTTTCCTAAGGTTTTTGTTGTTTGCTAACGTTACTGCAGGGCTTGCCATCGTAACATGGTGTGATACAGTAATTATTGGAAGTATTTCTGGGCAAGAAATGCTTTTTAAACCTAGGAAGTAACACTGACTGACAGTACAGTCAGCCTGCATCATGACCATTTCAGTAGTTAAGTCATTTTGTTTAGCGCTGTAACCAGGAGTTGCAATAGGCTTTCTGGCTTTGTCTAGATTGTCTTTTAACAGGTGAATTTGTCCTTGCATGATTACTTGCTCTCAGTGGCACAGAAGCTGAAGTTAATTCCAGGTTGTGTCTTTACCGTCCTGGATGTCACAATAACTGTCTTTTGACTTCCAGGATCTTGGTTGTTTCATCAAAGTGCATGACTTAAACTCTAGCCCAGAAGGTTCCTTTAAAAATAACTCACAGCCAGGGGTAGTGTTTGTTGCACTTTTGTGAAGTACGTTTGTGCATTAGCGCTGTGTATAAATACATATGATAGTAAAAGTAGCATCAAAGTACATTTACTGCGGTTAATGCCTCTGTGTGTGTCATCCAGCAGACCTGGGACTACTATTTAAATAACGACCTGGGAAATGACCTATTAAAGTTTTTAAATAATCCCTGTTGCCGAATAGCTATAAAGCAGGGCCATTATAGTCTGCCGCTACTGCATTGCAACTTCAAGGAATTTTTTTCAATGGTCAGACGCAAGCATTAGTGTCATTTGGGCTGCCTTTGTAGTTTTTGCAGTTTGGGCCTTTGTGCACCTTCAACTGAATTCTGCAAGTGTGTGCATGTCCCTGAGGCTTGCTGGGGATGGCATGTAGTTTTGTTCCCGCAGCTGACTTGTAGAAGGTTTGGTTTTATTTTTTTTGCAAAGCCCTTCAGCTATCCCTTGACAGCGTTTTGGCTGAAGCTTCTGTCTTGGAGGTCTGCGTGTGTTACGCTATCTCACAGTATGTTGCTGGCATGCTGCTGGCTGTGCTGGTCATCTGGATGCTGCTGCCCACTAAAAACCGTGGGATGGCTGCCCACATTCCCCTACAACATCCTGGAAAATCATAGGGGCTGGAGCCAGGGTGGTTGCAGACTTCTCTGTTGCTATGTGATCCTCTTGTATGGAAAGAAGCAGTGTGTTTAAGTTTCATCCCCAGAATGTTTGGGTTTTTACTAGGTTAAGTGATAGGGCAACAGAGGGCTCACGAGAACATGGTGGTTCTGGATAACAAAGCTCTGATGGCCTCGGTGCATTTTCTCCGTCACTGCACTGGCAGGAATTGTCAGTGTTCCAGAGGGAGCATTTTTAGCCACTGTCAGGGAAAGATTGATCTGCGTGGCTGTATTGCTGGCTTCTCTTGGGGTGTCCAAAAATAAGTATCACAAAGTTAGTTGTTCGCTTTCCTAGCAAGCACTAGGACTGAAGAAGAGAGTATTTTACCTCAGCAGTCTGGAGCAGAAGCTCTTCTGGAGGTGTGTGTAGTTGGGCTGCCTCAGTTTCCTGGAGAAGAACAATCACAGTGTGTATCCCAAACCTGTTGCCAAACAGTGAAAAGTATTTGCCTCTATATCTCGTATGACAGCTTCAAATGCTGAAAAGAAGCTCAGGCATTCATTTACTGGACTAATCTATCATATGTCATTGTAATTCCGGCTCTTCATTGCAGAAAAGTAGATACACCTGTGTTTAGCTTTTGAGCCAAGTGCTGGAACAAGTGTGGCTTTCCAAGTATTTTCAGGTTTCAGCTTTATTTTGTCTACGTTATTTGTGGATCTGTGGTGGTTTGTGCAAAGCTTGTGCTGACATAGCATGCACACACCTAATCCAGAGCTTTGCTCTTGTTCTGACATCCCAAGAAATGTTCCAAACCAGCATCAATGAAAAGTATTTTTTGTTTTGGCATTTGACAATGAGAAGCTGCTGATTTTACGACCTCCTAGGGCTGCGTTTCTGACTCCTAGTTTGTTCCCTGATAGTTTGTTACCAGAGTTTCTAGGACAGCAACTTTGAGCTACCTCCAAGATGGAGGAAGTCCATCAAGATCAACAGATAGCGGGCCAGAGATCAGTAGATGGGGGGGACAATTTAGAAATGTAAATGTGCGCCATAAAGTGTCAGATAAAGGAAAGGTCTTAATTTGTACTAAATAGATGAGAGCAGGCTCATCTTTTCTCAACTTGGAAAGGCAGAGTTTATGAGCTTGCAAAAAGTGATGTTTGTATACATGGTATTCTGTCACAGGCAACTGAAAATGGCTATTGCCCACTTGGAGAACTAAGCCTAAGGAGTGTATTTTGCTGGTTGCCTGCCAGAGAAATTTTCCTTTTCTTACCTTCTGTAATGCTGGAATGGCATTCAAAAGCAATGGAAATATACAGATGATATTTTTAGACAAGCTAATGTCCACCTAACATCTATGGAGATCTATAAAGTAATAGAAACTTAAATTAATTTAAGAAAAGTTTTGTAATACAAGAAGCTATATGAATTTTTGTGTCCTTAAATTGGTGCACATATTTCACTTGATAATGGTATTTGTCTAAAGTGTTCTTCAGTCTGCAACAGGTATGGCATTAACTACTATTATAATTTGTGAAAGCAATCTGAAATAACCTTATTCAAGGGTTGCTTTTGGCTGGCACTTGCATTTACTCTCCATATTGTTTAGACTACATTTCATTAAAGGTATGAAGAAGGTGGTCTTGCCTACTTTCTTTCTTTCATGAGTGATGTCCCTCAGGGCTCAGTTCTGGGGCATGTATTTGTATTAAACAATAAAAAAAAGTATTGTTTAATGTCTTTACTGATCTTATGTATAAGGGGATTGAATGCACCCTCAGTAAGTTTGCAGAGGACACCAAATTGGGTGAGACTGTCGATCTGCTTGAGGGTAGGGAGGCTCTGCAAAGGGACCTGAACAGGTTGTATTGATGGGCTGAGGCCAGTTGTATGAGGTTCAATAAGGCCAAGTGCCGTGTCCTGCATTTCAGTCACAACAACCCCATGCAGTGTAACAAGCTTGGGGAAGAGTGGCTGGAGAGCTGCCCAGCAGAAAAGGACCTGGGGGTGCTGGTGGCCAGCTGGTTTAATGTGAGCCGGCAGTGTGCCCAGGCAGCCAAGAAGGTCAACAGCATCCTGGCCTGAATCAGGAATAGGGGGGTCAGCAGGAGTAGGGAAGTTATGGTGCCTCTGTACTCAGTACTGGTGGGGCCTCACCTCAAGTGCTGTGTTCAGTTCTGGGCCCCTCACTACAAGAAGGACACTGAAGTGCTGGACCATGTCTAGAGGAGAGCCACCAAGCTGGTAAGGGGTCTGGAGAGCAAGTTGTATGAGGAGAGGCTGAGGGAGCTGGGCATGTTCACTTTGGAGAAGAGGAGGCTGAGGGGAGACCTCATTGCTCCCTACAGTTACCTGAAAGGAGGTTGTGGAGAAGTGAGTGTTGACCTCTTCTCCCAAGTGGATAATGATAGGACCAGAGGAAATGGTCTGAAGTTGTGTCAGGGAAGGTTTAGATTAGATATTAAGAAGAATTAGTTCACTGAGAGGGTGGTCAGGTGCTGGAACAGCCTGCCCAAGGAGGTGGTTGAGTCACCATCCCTGGAGGTATTTAAGAAACATGTAGACATGGCACTTCGGGGCATGTTCTAGTGGCTGAGGTTGTTGGGTTGGGTGATTTGTTTTGTGGGGGTTTTCACAGTGGTTGGGTTTTTTTGTTGGGTTTTTTTTTTGTGTGTGTGTGGTTGGACTCTATCTCAAAGGTTCCTTCCAACCATGAAAATTCTGTGATTCTACTTAAAATTAATGGCTTTTAGTATTCTCTCCTAAATTTCACGTTTTCCTGACTCGTTTGGCAGAAGGGTCATTTGTTGACTTGATTCTCATTTTCCGCTAAGGTTCTCACTTAACCTTGTTTATTAACTAGTTTAAAGCATGTGAATGATAGTCATATTTTGCCTTAGTTAAATTGCACATATTAAAAAGGAGTTCAGAAAATGCTTTTCCTCCCATGGGAGTGAGTAGTTAGACCATAAGCTTTCTCTGAAAGACTATTAACCTATAATAGTTAACTGTGACTTGTGCTAAGGAGGAAAAGAGACTGTAGAAGCTAGCAAAACTTAATATTAACTACCTTCTCACTTCTTTTTAGTATCATCTTTGAATATAGAATGTTGTACATTATTTACTTCAGACTTGAGAAAAATGTTACCAAATGCAGAAGTTTTAAAACACCAGATTCAAAAGAAAATAGGGGGAAGAAAACTATGCTGGAGTGAAATTTTAGTCCTGTTAAAGTTATGGCATAAGTTCCATGAAGTTTCAGAAGAGCTGAAATTTCCCAGTTTCTACCTTTTTGTACATTGCTTACCAGAATTGTATAAACATACAGTAAACTGTGTTTTGTTGCTGTCCCTGCTTGGAGCTGCTGGAGTTACCTTCTGCTCTCTGGCTTTTGTTGAGGATACTTCAAGGATTCATTTGCTTCCTTGTGCAGGGAACACAGCCCAAGTCCTAGTTTGGAAGTCAGTCAAATTACACACCTGGAAAAAAGTTGGGAATTTTTGTAATCTCTCTGGCTTATTTCAGTGTGTGCTTAAAGTGTTAGGAAGTAAAATAAAGAAAAAATAAGTAGACTTTTAACAAGGCATTAAATCACTTGATTTAGAAGATTTACTGTGCAAGGGCCAACTACATACGTTTCCAATGAATTTGTTTTGTTTGATGGATTAAACCCATCACAAATACAGCAAGTATTCCTCAGACTTCCCCATCTGTTTCCTCATTACCTACATTACCCTCAGCTTTCTTGTGTAGCCTCTCCTCTTTCTATTTGACCTTCTCCCTTGAGCAAAGACCTGCACATCCTTCAGTTTGTTTGCAGCTGCAGTTTGGCAGGGTGAGGGCAAGCCTGGTGCATCCTGTGGGGACTGAGCCCTTCTCTCCTCAGCAGCAACACAGATGCGTATTCTCTGTTTTTACAAAACTCCTGCAACAGATTCGAGACTTTTCAGACTTGGCTGAAATTGGCTGGTGGAGTGTGGAAGGCATTTAGAGAGACTCGGAAAGGATAAAACAGTACAAGGCCAGCTTCATGGAGCAGCCAGACCAGAATAGTTTTAAAAAGCCACAGTCTAATTTGAAAAAAATCATGCTAGCATGGTTTCAAAATTTTTAAAGGAAGCGAGCTGTGAATACTGACTTACTCTGTTGTCAGCTTTGGGTTTGTGTATGTGCTGTCAGATACTTTTCCTTCCTGTATGTTGTTTCTTTTTCAGTGCAAAGTAAGGACTGAAGTTGTAAATAAGGATTACAGCTTGTTTGATAATACGCAGTCTAAAGGACTCAACTTTTTTGAAACACTTTAGGGAGACTTTTAAGTTACAGTACTCTCACTGTTTAGTACATCTGATCTGTTTCTTCAATACTTCTGAAGAAATCTGTGCTATCTGTTGAACTGTTGTATAATTTCCTATAAACCCAGCGTGCTTGGGATGACATGTAAAGTGATTCTTTGCATCATCTTTTATTGTCCATATTGGTCCCAGCAGCAGGAGCTATCAAAGAGATGTTGTTTAGCAGTCGAATGCAATTAAATTTTCTTTATGTGACATCACCTCCATTTGTTGTCCAAAGGAGATCTTAGCACCTTGGTGGCCATACCAGCTTGTAGTATATATGACTAAAAGATCAAAAAGCATAATCTGGTTTGTTTGCTTGTTGGAATTCAAGACTCAAACTTCAAATTATTTCTGGTTGCTGTTTGTATTTTTAATAGTAACTTTTTTAGGATAAACCCTGATGCGATGTTTGTACTAAGGCAATCCATTTGACTTGGAGGTAATGATTTTGAAAGCTGCAATAATGAGCAGTGCTTGCTGTCTACCATATGTTAAAATTGGACCATACCTTTCTTGAAAACAGGGGCAATATTCCCTTTATCTTTCATTTTAGAAATAGGTAAGAAAAAGCCTGTTCTAACTTGCACAATACTTTGTTAGCAGTCTTGAATACCTGAGAGGGGTTTTTAAATTATTTTTTGCATCTGTCTCTTGGAGATTGTGACAAAATGATAATAGATTGGAGACCTCTTTCTTGCACAGACCTTTAGCCGTAGCTGAGACTGTTGTGTGCATCCTGCGTCCCAATGGCATAGTTTAAATATACTAGGGAAATGAGGATTTCTGTTGCAGGTGGGTTGTCTCAGGTTGGAACAGGCCTCAGGAGGTAACTTCTGGAATTTGGGGAGTTGTGGTCCTACTGTTATTTTATGAGGGAAGGTCAGCTTGTAGAAGCAAGTGAGAGTTCAAAGAAAGATGGAGGGAAGGAGACTAGTTTGATTCTTTTCCCTTTTAGAGCATTACAGTATTGTACACTTTACACATCATCTGTTGTTGATTGCTTGTTTCAGGTTAGATTTTAGGGTAAGGTTTCATATATGCATTGAAAAAACAATGACTTTCTAGAAAACCTTATAGTCAATCTGGGGTTTTTTGAGAAACAGTTCTCTGCATCTAAGTGCAATACTTTTAGTATCGAGCAGCCTAAACTTCAGCATTTGATGTGCAGTTACAACAAATACTCACAAATGTCTGCTATGCAGTGTTCACTGCATTTGCTTTAATGGATTTTTCATTCAAATTATTTCAAAAATAAACTAGTATATACTGTAGCATGCTTAGATACATTCTTTGGTTGCTGTTGTAGTATTGAATTGTCTTCTTCATAAGTGAGAAGATATACCTGTAATAGATTATGAAAATTTTCTTTGTGTAAAGGAGTAGCTGCTAGTGACTACTCATGGCTTTCAGCATATATATGAAAACTTGTTGATGGCTGCTTCTACGGAATCTGTTGACCTCATCTATGACTTGCAGTACTGTTGTCCAGCCAAGTTTGCAAATGGAATTGGGATAAAGATCAGGTCTTGATGTGACTGAGTTAGTGAAGCTGCCTACCAGATCCCTTAATCATCATGTGCTTCAGGATACAAGTAATACTTGCAGTACTGGTTCATCTGCTAGTGTATATATGGATGTATATATGGATGAATAACTGAGTCTGTTCAACATTCAGAAACAGTAAAAACGTCGGCCATTATGTTCGATGATACCTATGCATAATTCATGATCAGTGTGATTTAAAAACAACGCTGGGTTTGGGGAAATTTATTTTTCATATGGCAAGTGTTCTCAGGTATTTTCCCTACATGTAGAAGTTTTAATGTCAGTATTTTACTGCGTTTGCCATTATTTTCCGGTTCTGATTGTCTTACAGTTTGACTTCTAAGATTGTCTGCCTGCCTGCCATTGCTTTTTGCCAGGTATCTTGTGTTTTCTAGATTAACGTTTAGGAGAGGGATGTTTTTTAATTTTAGCTGTGTTACACACAGTAGCTTAAAACTGCTGCGTTTTTATATAAATGGCCTAATATGTACCTTTTACTGATACCTTTCCCTGTCCTCCACTTCTTTCCTCTTTTTAGATGTGTGGTCAGCAGGCTGTGTATTGGCTGAACTGTTACTAGGACAACCAATCTTTCCAGGTGACAGTGGTGTGGATCAGTTGGTGGAAATAATCAAGGTACGGAATTTTAAGTGTGTTTTTTTGTCTGCATTATTCCTTGGGAATCAGCATGAAAACATGCATTATTATAACCTTGTCAACATATATATTCTGTCATCATTGTACAGGGTGTTGCATGTAAACTGTGTTTGAAAACACTTCTTATGCTTTTTGACAACTTGGTGATCTTTATTTGCCCCTCTTGCAGTCACGCATATGACATATCATCTTTTAATTGCGTTGCTTTTTTCCTTCTTAAAGGACTGCACTTTCAGTGTACTTGGAAATAGTGCTTACGTACTGAGCCAATATTTATTAATGTGTGATATTCATTCTTTAAGAATATGGCTCTTTTTCCTTTGTTGCATGCAGTTAGTACTTGGCTTTGAAAACAGTGTTATTGAATTTCCTAGTGCCAGATTTTTCACATATGTAGCCTTCATCTCTTTTTCCCTCCTTCCAGCTCTTTTGAGGTAAAAGGTGAGAAAAGATACTCCTTTTTGCAGACGGAGAATCAGGAAACATAGGGGCAAAGATACCTTCTGCCTTTAAGAGTCTTGTTTTTCAAGTGAAAAAGACCTACTGCTTCAGAATACGTAACATTTATATATCACTTATGTCCAAACACATCTTGTTTGATTTCCTTTGGTAAACTGTGAATATTCTGTGATTCACAAATTAGAGGCGTGGAAAAGTAATTCATAGCTTAAAAGATTGGTGTCTGACTTCCCAGCACCCTGGTCTCCCCTACCTCTTTCAAATTCTGCAATGAAGGAAGGAAGATTTCTAGGGAAAGCGCGTAGTATATTTTTCCTTTGACCCTTACTATGCACTTAATAAGATGGAGGTATTACAGAGAATAAGATGTGTGCACATGCTGTTTGGCTTTACTGCTTTCCTCACCACAAGGGAACTGTATTAAGAGAGTTTCCTCCTCGGTTTTGTCACTTAACTGCTACCATGATGCATGTATATTTGCATAGCATGCTGTGAAAACCCCCTCAAAGCCAAAATGTGTGGGTAGAAGAGTAGAACTTCCTACTTACATCTATGTTATTCACTAGAAGAACTGCTGGTGTCTTTGTACCTATCCTTACAGAGTGTATGACACCAACCGGCGCTAAGTGGTCCTTCTCCTGCATGGAGGACATGGGCTGGTGAGGCTCAGTGTTTCTGTGGCCTGCTCTATGGCCTCAGTGGGGGTGTTCTCTGACTTTTCTAGGCTCTTGCCACATCTACTGCAGCCTTTGACCATGTGTAAACCTAGCTTCTATTACAGTGAGTTTCTGTCTGTCCTGCTAGAAATCTTCCAGTCAACAACTTTCCTATGGAGGCTCCATGTCTTACACCTACTTCTCTTACAACTTTATTGATTTCTTATTATTGCCTTTCTGACCAGTGTATTTCAAGTTCAGCATATCCAAACTGTGTCAGTTTACTTAGGAAATACTAGTGAAAAACTATAGCTGCTGTCAGAAGTAAAGCTGACAATGGCACAAGTGACAACTTTTTTCCTTTTGAGAAGTGTCTTAGAGCAGTGTGCTTTCTGCTACACTACTTCTGTGAGATGTGAGGTGGTCTCTGTGAACACTTCAGATGGCCAGAGTTCCACAGGAGTTTGTGCAAATAACCGGTAGCGTTTGCCTTCGGACTTTTTCAAAAAAAGTCCTGTTTTGTTTCTTGATTGATGTCTGCAATCCTGAGAAACTATGTCTAATGAGGGGGGTTTTTTGTTAAATACAGCTGTTTATATCATAGTGACAGTCCTGTGAGTCCTTCTGTGGCTCAATCAAATTTGAGAGCAGAGAAGCCTTACCAGCAAAACAATAGTGCTCTGCACTGCCATTTCTTTGATTTTCACAATGTGGAAGTAAAATAATCAAGCAATAGATGTCCTCTTATTATTGATGTGCTTGCCAAGCAGAGATTATGGTGTGGTTCAAAGTTTGCTAGGAGTTGTTATCGTCAGTTAGATGTTTTCAGTTCTGCGTGTAAACATCTGTGAATGTATAATTTCATAGCAGTTATGTGCTCCAGTTGTGAGGATTTTGCTTTGTTTGCACTTGAGTTAAGTTGTTTTGAAGCAGAGGACTACTTTAATAAAATTGCTGATAGCCTAAGTGTACTGTCTGTGGTTTCTTTAAGTGACATTACCACAAGTGTGATAATTTTTATTCACCATTTGATAGCTGAATACATAGTACAGGCCACTAATGTTATTTTTATGGCAGCTGAAGGATTATCCAGTACGAAGGCTTGAACTTCAGTAAATTACAGCTTGAGATGTTGATTTTCACCTTTGCAGAAACAAATTTCTGAGTAATTTCTTTAAATGTAGAAAGGGGGATACTGAATGATCATCCCACCTGTGTTGTGTTGGGGTTTTCTCATCTTCTGTGAGATGAGTAGTGCCCTACATATAGAAATTAAATGAAACAAATGTAGGGATAACTCTGTTTTATAGTATGCCTGGTCTCTTCAATTAAAAAGTTACAACACTGAGTATGTTTTAGGAAAGTCTGGGAGAATAAATGCTGTAAATCTTGCAATAGTAGTCACGAAAAAGATTGTTCGCTGACTCGTTGAAGAAGAATGACGGAAAATGTGAGCCTGAATAGGTGGGTGCCATGAATATTTTTCTGCCTGTATATTTGTTACTAAGGCAGCATATGTTCTCAAGGCAACACTGTTAGAGAGAATGAGCACAAACTGCAGAAGCGGACTGGTTTACAATGTCTTTGTCTACCAAATCTTGTGTTGTGAAGTTCTGTATGAACTATTCAGAAAAGCCCTGGGAGAAGGCTACGGTGAGAGTACAGAGGAAGCTCTGGTTTACACACTATTGCATTCAAAATCACAAACTGTGAGAAATTGTCTAGGAAGGTGTTTCCTGTGGTGGAAGTAGAGGGAGAACATCACTTTTAATTCAAATTTAACCTTTTTGAGAAGGAAGAAAAAGTAGAAAGTGAGGTCCTTAGTTTTCCATTCTGCCAGCTGTTGGCAGGGGTCTGTCTGTACTCTGTATGCCTTAAAAGTGACCAATTAAGAAGGTTTGTTTGTCCAATCTGTAAAGAAGTCGTGAAACATTCTATTCTTCTCCACTCACATGGTGTTTAAATTCCACTTAGGTTTGAAAGGTTAGCATAAAAACTGCGACGTATGTTTATTGAGTGAACTTGGGTACTGCAGCCTCAATACAGTTGAAGACATATGCAGTTCTGCAGCATAGAAATTACCATAAATGTTGTCTTATGCCTAACATATAAACTGTTAGATTGCATCAGAATATGATTAATTTTTAAAAATACGTATTTTCACAGATGGTGTCCACCTCTTCCATTTGCTGCCATAGAATGCAACTATTAAAGCTTTTGTCGTAACGCAGACTTACTTTAATGCTAACTGGCCATAGGAGAAGCAGAGCTGTGGGGTCTGCCTGTTCAAGAGCAACAGTGAACTTTGCAGAAGATTGCAGGCTTGCAAGACCTCCTTCCAGTTGCACCTGGAGTTTCTCCACACCTATTGCATATTTGCAAACTGCTCCAAAAAAACTGTGCCCCTGTAGAATCCACAGCATCACGTTTGTGTGAATCAAAACGCTCACTTCATTTTAGCTGCTTTTTCTCTCGTTCCTATTTCTTAAGACAGTTTTTCCATATGTTCTCAATCTGGCTGGAAGAGAGAGATCTTTGACCACTTATCCCCGACAAAATGATATTTGATATGGGGAAATACTGTCTTGGAGCTCCAGCTGAAAAAGTAGTTCAACCCAAGTACACTCTTCTTGAATACTTATACTATTACAGGAGAAAAATCATGTGCTTTGCTTTTTCCAAAGTTTGATCTTGAATGGCATCTCTTGCTCCTTATTTTTAGCTCTTGTTAGCTATTCTAAATGTTAGGTTATCCCATCGCTGGGAATCTCTCAAGTGGGTAACCCAATATAGTAATTTAAATTCACGCCCCTACTGGCTTTCGAGTGACATCTCCTTCCAGAAATGTGCTCAGTTTTTGAAGTAAGCACAGAGGCAGTGTGGGTTTCATCAGTGTTCACATAAAGAAATTATGTGTGAGTGAATGCTATGCCTCAGAGCAGTCGTGCAGTCCCGTACTCGATGGAGGGGTGAAACCCCTCCTTCCAGCAGCCCAGGAAGGTTGTGGTTGCCCCTTCCCTATTTAAAATCCACTGTGCAAGTGGGATGGTGCAGCATACAGCTTGAAAGAAAGGAGTTCTTAGACCTCAAGAGGGAGTTTTTTGATATGCATTCAGAGCAGACTCCTTCATAAATCTCTGACCTTGTGTGCAGAGCTTGCAGTGCCTGCAGGACTGCCATGCCCCCTGTGAAATCATGGGAGGTTGGGTGCATTCCTTGGTCCCACTAGATCTTCAGCGTCCTGAATCTATCAAGGCAGAACTGCTGGGGTTATTCCCACCAAACTCAAACATCTTCAGTCATGGTTTTCACAGACAGTGGGGGAATCTCGGAAGCATAGTGGTTTTGTTTCTAAGATAATTATTATCTTCCAAGAGATTCTGTTTAGTACCTTCACCCTATGTCCCTCAAAAAAAGAAAAACAAAAAAAAAATAAACAACCAAAACCCAAACCCCGACATCTCTGTCAGAAGAAGGAAGCAGCAATAATTGTTTGAGCAGCCCTGGGACATGGGGAGGACACCGTCTGCCAACCTGCCTTGCGTTGTCTACCAGAAATATTTTTTCCATATGCTGCAATCTAGAGTAAGAGATATATCAGCTAACTTGCAAAAACTGCAGGAAAGGGTTGTGAGGAAGGAGATTGTTCTGGATTTTTTGGTTTGTACTTGATTGTGTGATTATTCCTTGTACCAAAACTTGCATTTCATGGTAATCTGGTAGAAGTAATGAAATCTTCTTCCCATAGTTCTCTGGACTGGGGGTGGCAAGTGGAAAAAAATGTATTAAAAGACAAGCTCAATAGTATCGGAATCCTATCCATGTGTAACTTTTTGGTCTCTGACAGTTTTACTGAGCTGAATGCTAAGTATAGGCTGCAATTATAATATATGGCTTGTGCTCAAATGTCATGGTCCTATTTTGGGCTCAGTTTTTGAAATAAGATAAATTCAGTCACAGGAGTTAATGGGGAGAGAGCAGCCGTCTCTTCCGGGAGAATAAGCAGTAGGAGAGCGTGTTTCATTTTATTGTGTGTGGTCCTGTGCTGAGGACCTGCCTGTGTCTGACAAGGGCTTTCACATGGGTTCTCCCTCCTTGCCCCTAAGGGAGGTCTCCTGGCACTTTTTCCCCCTGATGTCCCTCCACATCACAACTTGGCTGTTCTTGTGCCTCATGTAATTTGTCACTTCCCAGTGCTTGCAGGCAGGCAGTGAAAAAAAAAAAAAATTTATGAGCTGTTATATTCATCTCAGTAGTGACAATGGGTTTCTTCCTATTCCTGATGTATAGCTGCTCTCATGTTTGCGAATAGAAGAAATCTCTATATTTAGTTGGCTTCAATTTTGTTTGACATGAGGGTGTTCTTGAAAGAAAGTATATATAAAATGGGTACTTTTGTTTTATTTTCTACTACAGACCTCTTAAAGTGTTATTTCAAACCTGACCCATGTTTACTGCTTGAGGTGCCTGCACTGATTATTTTAAATAACTATTTGACACACCTTTTAACTTTCTGAAGAGGTGCAGACATGTTTGCAGAAGCATTAATTATGCAATCTAGTAAGCCATCCACACCAGACTTTCTGGAGCATGTTTCCTTGAAAAGTTGCAAAGCTTTCCAAGGGAAAATCACTATACCACTGTAACCATGGCTTTCTAGGGGCTTCTGGCTTAAATAACCACGTTCTCTACTCTCCAGTTCAGTCAGAGCTACTGAACCATCAGTGTCCATATGATTTTAACTGATTTTTACTTTTTGGCAAAGGTTTAGCACTAATGATGGTTGTCATTAAGGACCTTTATTCCACTGGCGTGTGTTGAGACCCCTGCAGTTTCTTCTTCTTCTGGTGTTGCAGTGGTGTGCATTTGGTCGTAAATAACTTGCTGCAGTTTTGCACAGTGAAGCTGGGAATGGACAGCAGCTGTCTTCAGCATTGGGGTATAACTAAGGTTTCTTTGGGAGCTGAATATCATCCATCTTCTCCTATGAAAATTTGATTGAGGGAACATAAAATGAAGATCTTTATGCTATTTGTAATAGAATTCAGGGCTTATTTCAGGTTCATATGTCTCCCATTCTTGTTTTGTAAAGATGACAGATACAGGTACAGAACCTGTAGCTTTTCTTTAATTGCTTGAGATACATACTGTTACCGTACCTTCATGAACCCAGTTCCTGCAAGAAAAAAAGTTATTGGGGGAGCTTCATCTGATACAGATTAATGCCAGGTAAAACTTTATAGCAAGTACTTGTGAAACCTGTTGTGTTCAATTTCTGTCATAAAAGAATCAGAGCAATCTCTCAGTCTCCTCAGCAGGTATATTATTAATCTGAATAGATGATGTCTATTTTTATTTGAGAGATGTGATGACGATGGGGAATGAAGAGCAAGACTAGTTGAGCTGGTATCTTCACTTGCAGGAAGTTGCCTTGTAGTCTCACACAGACACCCTGCATTCATTCAGCAGTTTAGTCTTCATTCCAGATATGACTGATTCCATCAGAAATTTACATTTTTATTATTCTCATACTTATTCTGGTTTGGTTCTCTCTCTTGTTGGTGTTCCTTTTAATTGGGTACTTTTGAAAAACAAACATTTTTTTCTTGACAATATGACCTTTGATAAGTCTGTCCTCAAGAAGTAGAATAGTATGTGCTAATCTGCATGGATCTGAATAATTCAGGCTCTCTGGCCTTTGTAAGATTGGGGTGGGGAGGGATCTTATCCGTGTACAGAAATATCTGAAGAGAATGTGAAAAGAAGAGGAAGCCAGGCTCTTTTCTTTGTGACAGGCGAAGAGGCAATGGGCACAAATTGAAACACATGAAATTCAGTCTGAATGAAAGTAAATGTTGGTTGTTGTTTTTTTTACTGTGAGAGTGGTCAGACACTGGAAAATGTCACCATTCAAAATCAAACTTTGGAAAAAGCAAAGCACATGATTTTTCTCCTGTAATAGTATAAGTATTCAAGAAGAGTGTACTTGGGTTGAACTACTTTTTCAGCTGGAGCTCCAAGACAGTATTTCCCCATATGAACTCCCAGAGGAGTTGCAGAGTCTCTGTTTCAATGCTCAGAAGTCACCTGGATATGGTCTTGGGCAACCAGCTCTTGCTGGTGCTGCTTATGCAGGGGGGTTGGACCATATGACCTACAGAGGTCTCTTCCAACCCCAACCATTCTGTGAAACCTCTGTCCAGGGAACATCTGCTTCATAGTATTTTGAGAGTCGGTATAGCACGAGCAGCAGTTTCACAGAGTAATTCTGCCAAAAATGTGCAAAGTAATTTATGCTTCTCTTTTGCATTTCAAACAGAAAGAGCAGTCACATACATGAGTTTTGTAAAAGGGGAGGTTTGGCCAATTTTTGCAATAGCTTAAATGATTGCTGTTACTCATCAAGATTGATTGAATGTATCCCTAATGTACTTGAAAACACGGTGTGAACCTGTGAGGTACAACTTCAAAATCATGTAGCATGCAGTGTTGGTGCATAGTGGGGCGGGTGGAGGTCCACTGCAGGACCTCTTCCAGGTATGTCAAGTACTAGTACAATTTTATAGCTTATCACTTTATCCATCCCATACTTTTCTTCTGGGTTGTGATTTGGATTTAACAGTCTTTAAAAGTTTTGTTCTTCTTCCTATCTACTTTCTTTTCCTCTTCGGGATATTTTGTTTGGGGTTTTTTGTGGTTTTGTTTGTTGGGTCTGTTGTTGGATTTGTTGGTTTTTTTTGAAAATTGAAAGCACAAAGCACAATGTGGCTTCACAATCCATAGAGAAAAAATAAATACACTGAGTGGCTAATATAAGCCACTATTCCTTTTGTATGGTTATTTTGCGTGTCAAAGGCTGCTGTGTAATTGCAAAAAGTCAGGCGATCCCTGACAGATCCCTTGCAGTTAACGTGATCCATCTTCAGTACCTTCTTTTCTAAACATTCATGAAACTTTGAACTTGCTTAGTTGCCTGTGCTTGAGCTTTAGAAGTTGCTCCCTTCCATCATTTGAGTTAAGCTGTGTTTTTAGTCAAATGTATGCACAGACATTGTGGGTCCTTCTGTGAAATTGCCCTTGCCTATCTAATTGGGATTCTCACTGATGTCTTTAAATTCTCACTGGCTGTCTTTAAATAAAAGATGCATGCACTGCGTAGGCTCCTGTTCCGAGGAGCTCTGTCAACTGAGCCAGTTTGCTGAATTTTGGCTATATATAAAGAAAATCTACTCTTTACTTCTTATGAAGGCTATTAAAGGATTTTTTTTTTGTGGAGGAGGAGGGTAAAGAAGGTAAACGTGCTTTTTAAAAAGTCCTGTTTATACTAGGCAGGCCTGAACACTGAGCCTTTGGAAATGGTGGGAGAGCAATACAAGTTCACAGAACCATGGAATTACCAGAGTTGGAAGGGACCTTTAGCGATCACCTAGTCCAACTCCCCTGCTAAAGCAGGATTGCCCAGAGCACATTACTCAGGAATTTATTTGTATTTTTTTCAGGAGGTTACTTTAACTGATCAAAAAAACTTTCCAGGGTTTTGAAAATAGCTTTTATCTCAAATTAGGATGAAAATAATATTTGCAGGTGTGAAACCCTATTATCTTTTAGAACTGGGCAGTGTAGAGAGCCACAGTCATCAAAGTTTTGAGATCAGCACCATCCTGGCAGCTGGGTGGCCAGTGCTCTGGGGGAGCCAGACAGAAAACAAGCAGGGAGAGGACACGTTTTCCTGTTAACTTTTTTTCCTTTGAAAGATGAGCAAAATGTACAGAATCCTTCAGACACCCCTTTTCTACCACCTGAGCAAAACCAGTGTTTTCAGACATACAAAGAAAAATCTTCATTCAACTCTGAAGGTAGCCTTTGGCTTCTAGAGTAGGTGAGATTTAAATCCTGGTTAGCAATGGGAAGGTGGGAGTTACGTGATCACTCATTTTCTACAACTTGTCACTTCAGTGTGTTGTCCCAAGAAGCAACTGTCTGAACAAGTTGCAGGGTTTATATCCGCTGCTGCTGCTGTTTCTTTAGGATAGCTTCCTGGGTAGGAATTTCAGTTTGTATCATACAGCCCGTATTTTAAATAATAAAAGAGATACCAAGCTGCCTTCATAATGCCTGATGATAGTTGCTCTGTTGCACAAATTAATTAACAATGACACTTGCTCTTCTGCCCCTTTACCTGACTCTTTAGAACCTATTTGTGTAATTTCCACTCTTGTAACAGAATGAAAATGTCCACAGATACCAGAATATGTAACCAAATATTTCTTTATCGAGTAGCGAGGATGCTAACATCATGTTTCAGCTGATTTGTTTCCTGATGGTGACAGCGCAGTCTCATGAGCTGAGGTGATAATGTTATGCTAATCTGCATGGCGAGACATTTGTCACGGGGCAAGAGAACTGTGGCTACAGGGTTCCTATAGGAAGGTGAACCTGAGCTCAGCATAGAGAAGTGACTCCTGCCTTCTGCCATCTCCACTTCTCTCTGCAGAACAAAAGGAATACCCAGCAACTGGGTGCAAAGAGAAACCAACAGGATTCTTTGAACCTGCCTTGCAGTTTTTATATGTAGGCAATGACTCTCTAGCACTTGGTGCTAACTGAGCAGCAAGCTCTAAAGCTGTATTGTCTGGCTTATTCCCTGAAGGGATTTCCAGAATCCTTTCAGAATCTGTCCACCCCTACAAAGAGATGTGCAATTGCATGTTATTTCTCACACAACTACTAACCACGTACAGATAAAATTGTGCAGATTCTGGGAATAAGAAATATAAATTCATGAAAGTAAATCAGGAACAGTATGCATTTTAGATGCTTCCAGGTTACATTTAAACCTAGTTTATCTTCTGTGTGGAAATATTGGAGTGGGGAACCACCACCAAAACCCGCAGAGTTTGGCAGAGGGGGTGGGATGCGGGGGTGGTGTTAAGGAGACCTGTCTGCCTCCCCTAAGGAAACCTCAGCAGTAAGTGGCTGATCTGTTAAGCTTGTCAGAGGTCTGCTGTTCATGAATTGTAAAATGCAGTCTGTGCTACTGATCTGATCCTTAATCAGCCACATACAGTGAGCTGCTATCCCTGAATGTGTTCAGCAGTACTGTTTTGTAACAGTCTAATACAGAGCGAGTTCTCTTCCACATCGAAGTACCACTAAGTTTGAGAAGGATGCTTGAATTTTATGAAAAACTGTGGAAGAGAATTAAATATTTGTCTCTTGCTGGCAATACAGTTCATATTTCAAGCCCAATGTCTACTGAGGTTGAAGTAAGGGCCACAAAGATGATTAAGGGACTGGAGCATCTGTCACATGAGGAGAGGTTGCAAAAGGTGGGGCTGTTCCGCCTGAAGCAGAGAAGGTTCAGGAGGGTCTAATCAATGTGTATAAATACCTTGTGGGAGGGAATGAAGAAATAGTGGCTAGGCTCTTGTGAGTGGTGCCCACTGACTGGGCAAGAGGCAGCAGCATGAAGTAGAACACATGAAACTTCATTTGAATGCAAGAAAACACTTTGAGTTTTGTTTGTTTTTAATGTTAGGGTGGTCAGACTGGAGCAGGTTGCCCAGAGAGGTTGTGAAGTCTCCTTCTGTGGAGATGCTGAAGATGTATCTGGACATGAATGTGGGCAACCAGCTCCAGCTGACCCTGCTTGAGTAGAAAGGTTTGATCAGAATCTCCCAGAAGAGGGAAGGCCTGTCCGATTTAAATGGTTCTACAAAAGTTTTGTTGTTTTGTTCACAATACTGTGTTAACTTGGTAGTTACACTGATTGACTTCAGTTGTCTTAATATATGAGAAGTTTTACTACGCTCTTTGTTACCATATGAAAATGAAGCATATTTAAATAATTTGCCTTTTTTTTTTTTCTTTCCTACATAGGTTCTGGGGACGCCTACAAGGGAGCAAATTAGAGAAATGAATCCAAATTATACTGAATTCAAATTCCCTCAGATTAAGGCACATCCATGGACTAAGGTGAGTCTATATGAACTGAATAATAAAGGCATGTGGGGCTGAAAATAAAAATTCAAGGAGCTCAGTTTGTTCAGTGGCTTGGTGGCTTTCAATCTAAACTGAGTGCCTTTATCTAAGCTGGGGACCCGGAAACTTTTGATGTAGATAAGGAGAAGGAAGCGTTGAAGCACTGCACTGTAATATCTGTTGGTTTGGGGTTTTTTGAGGTTGCCAACAGGTGGGGGGTTTTGTAACAATGGTGTGTGTGTTTTTGGCAAATTGAAATATATTTAATTCCTGTCATGCTATAAATTGGTAGGGACCAAAGTCAACTACGAATGAGGAAGTGTTCCAGTGATAAGTGTATTTGTACTCCTATAGATGTTCTGTTGAGGGGGTTGTTTTTTCTTGGAGTTACTTCTTTAGAGTTCTTATTACCTAGCTTTCACAAGGAGACAATATTGCAGTACATACAGGCAGTATCGTAATCTCTATGATCAAACTGCTAGCATTGAAGCAAATACATCGCCACGTAATTAAGCTATCTTCCACATGTCAAGGAATGATGAATATTTGATTTGGGACCACATAACGATCATTTAATCAGCCTGTTAGGTGTGGAATAAGTTAGATATGAGTCTTAAGCAATTGAAGCCTGGGTAGTTAATGTTTTCTTTCTGATGCTTGAGAAATGTCTGATAGAGTTGCAGTATATTCTCATCATATCTTAACTGTTCCAGTTTCCTTTTGCCAAAAAAATATTGTGTGTGCATAGAAGGGTTGCATTCCTTGCTGAGCATGTGTCTAGGTCGGACACTTTTAGACCAGATGCTCTTTGGTGGCAGAAACTCTGGACAAACTAATTCAAGCTCATAAATAGCAAGCTTTGTGCCTGATAGGTACGTGCCGGGCCAGGAACTAAGAGTCACTATTTTTGTGATAGGTTCTCCACTGAGTTATGCACCACTTTAATTGTATTTCCGTATCATAGTTTCTTTCTGTCTGTTGTTTAAGTGATTGAGAATAGTATTAGAGGCCAGTAAATCCAGCGAGGCTTTTAAATACCATAGGTTAGTGGGGAGAAGGGTGAAGGCGGGACGTGGTGGGAGGCAGGAATTCATGGCAAAGTAAATCCATGGGAGAATCCCTCTTCAGTTTTGAATTGCATCATGGTAAAAATAGCAAGACTAAGTCCAAAAGCTTTGTAGCACTGAATATCAGGGTTGTATCTGAATTCCTGCAGTGAAGATGTTTGTATTACAGGGAGTTAAACTAATATGCAAAGCAGTAGGAGTGCAGAGATGTACTGTACATGAAGTTAAGCATCTAAGCTAGGTATGCAACTCATCTTCTGCCTGAGTAGCCTTAAGAATCGTCTGTATGCAATTGATGATCTCTTTAAACCACAACAGAAATATTTTGGCAAATGGAAAAAAACTTCAAGAAAAAACCTGAGACTTCCTTCTATGTATATGAATGGTTTTTTGGTCATTCTGAAGGATCACAAGTGAAACCACGTCAATTATAAAGAATCGAGAGGAGCTTGCTAGAAGATCAAATCTGTGTTTTCCATTAAGGCACAGTTAGTTTTGCGGAGCTGTGCTTGCAACACAACTTTTTATCCCCCAGTTGTTCTACACACAGCTCTTTCTGACATTGGCTGGGTGTAGAATAGTAGAATAGCATTTAAAGCGGTCGATTACAATTGGGGTACATGATCCTTCGTTTATGAGACCTGTGCTTTTCTTAGTATACAAATGCTAAATTAACAAAATGGATTATCCAGCATGGAGCTGGTAATGATGCTCATGTATCATGCTCTCAATGTATTATTTCTAAAGATACTTTCCATTCAGTGCTTTTAGCATGTTGAGCCATGAAAGTATTAAGTGGTGGTAATATGGAAAATTGATCTTCCTTATCCAGCTTCCAGCTGTAGTGGTGTAACATCTGATGGCATGGCAGTGGACATGCGTATCCTCCTGGAGCTTCTTAGAATTGAAACATGTGGGAGGAAGAGCACTTCTAAATTCTGCCTGTCTAATAAGCAGAAAAGGAATGACCTAAGAGGTGAAAGTGCAGATGTTTTTTTTGTATATAACTATGTATATAACTAGAGTGTTGCAGGCAATTACCAGCAGGACTTGAACTTCAAAAGTTTCAGCCTCCAAAGCACAAACCTTTGTTATCTAAGCAAAAGAATTCCTGAAGATTACAGCAGTTATACAGTTATTTCTGTGGACTAGTGTCCTGGTTTGAAGTAAAACGGAACCAGTTTTCTTTTCAGTAATTTTGCTTTTCAGCTAAGTCTCTTATAACTAACTGCACTTTCTGAAATTAACAGCGTATTCTTCAGACAGTGTCTGCTTCCAGCTTGATGTTTATAGTGGATATCAAGGAAGGTTATGCAGAGAGGCTCCTACTTATTATTGCTATAATAACCAAGGCCAGCTAACATTGTGTGGAGGGTTGGAAGCAGAAGGGCATAGCAGAGTGGAACCTGTGGGGAGGAGCGGACAGGATGATGACCCAAAACTGACTGACAGAGTATTCCATCCTGTCTGCATCATTCTAAATATGAAAGTTGTGGGATCAAAAGGGTCAGCCTCTTTCTTTGATGGCTGGTGTCCCAGGAGGGACTCTGTTGATCCTGATCTGTGTGCTCCTGAATCCACATCCAGAATTTAGCTTCTGTCTGTCACTGAGTCCAGTTTGGGACCTTCCCAGTGATCATCCTCCTGGGAGCTTGATACTGGCTTTGTGTATATTGTATATATTTCAGTATCTTCTTTTTTAAAATATATTATTGTCTTTTTATTATTAATATTTCATTAAAGTGATTCTAGTTTTCTTTTCAACCCATCTCTTCCTTCTCTCCTGGAAAGGAAGGGAGGGAAGTAAAGAGAGCAAGAGAGCATCTGTGGTTTCTTTAGTGGCCAGCCGAGCCCAAACCATGACAACTAGTTATAATCAGAGGACTCAGCAGACAGAAGTTCAGGGGGTTTCATGTGGAGGAACTTCCAGGCAGCTAGTTCTAAGCATGTTGGAGAGAGAATTACTGAGAATATAGTCACGCTCTGCTGTAAGTCAGATACAAGGGCTTTGTGGTGGCCTTGTTGCTTTGTGGTGTTTAATGCAACATTGGTATTTTTCAAAGTTGAGGGGCTTGTAAGTCCTACTTGGAGGTGATTGCATGCTGTAGATATGCCCAGGGAAGGTGCATGTTTAGCTACTGTCTAGAAGTTTAATGTCTTCTATGCTATCTGGAACCGGTTGTATCCAGGCCAGTAATCTATTCAAAAGTAAGATCTGTGATTTCCTTTTTTTTCCAGGAGTTTTCTTGGTCTGCAAAAGTGTGTGTAGGTGGCAATTAAGAATTTTGTTTGGAACCCATAGTACCTATAGGTTGCATTTGAAATTCTGTGGTATGGATGTCTGTTCGATGTATCTGGTATTCTGGTCTGCTCTCTAGATATTTCTGGCAGGCACAGTTGTGCTATTTTCCTTCTCAGTATTGCTGTGGCGGTGTAATCTGCTTTATTTGCAGACTGGTTTTTCAATCTGTTGATAATTCTAGATTGAAGTACTTTTGTGATTTAAGAGCTGGAATCAATCTGTATAAGACACATAGACACCCCTCTCTCCCCAATATGGTTCTGTGTTGACCAAGCACATGCGTGTTTTTCTACCAGTTACATGCATGGTGCAGATGATGGGATTTCAATGTGTCCCTTGGCTAGCAAAATAAGAGAACCTGAACTTTCCAGGAATCTTTAAAACCTTTCTTCCAAAATAGGACTTTTGTCTTCTTCCCACTTGTCCCCTCCTGCCCCAAGGAGGAATCTGGGACATTTTACTTCTTTTGGGGAGGCTCCTCTTCAGAATACAGGACTGTTTAATTTAGTAATGTAGAAGTTCTTTTCATTGAGACCTCCCTTTGTTTTCGCTTTATATAGAACAGTTTGTATTCATGGAAGTGCATACTGTGGTCTGTGAGTAAGTAGCATTAAGTTATAAAGAGCAGCAAGGTTTTGCAGGGTTAGGGGTATCTTTGACTGATACAGTTGGGGAAAAAAATGAGCACGCTTTTAGGCACACAGTTATATCTTCAGGTTTATCTTGGGTCAGAAAACTTGTCTACTTTTTGCAGCTGTATCAGCTGACAGAAGGAAAGTTACTGCCCTTTCTGGAGGCTTTACTGCTGTTGTTTTTATTGGGTCAGAACTTTCCTTCTGTATTTCATCCATCTCAACTCCTTGAACCTTCTTACTTCTTGGAAGTGCAGTCACATTTCTGCTACTAATCTTTGTATTTGTTTGTCTTTTTCTGACTAAGCTTCATCTATTTTCTATAATTGTGTGACTGGAAAGCCGAAAAGAAAACAGGAGATCGAGTGCAAGATTGGACATTGCAGGGCTGTTAAATTCAGCTTTGGTCACTATTTTTCTTTGAAGCTTTCAGCCCCTTTGGGAGGGGGTCAGGGCAGTCAGGTGGCTGACTTGGAGTTACTTACCATGGCCCTGCTATAGCCAGCCTTTATCCGTACTCAGATGCTACCGTCACATCAACGATCTTTTGGGTTGTGAAACACAAAGACCATGCTGTGGCTATTTCCAGAAATATGAAAAATGTCCATCTGTGACAGACTGCCTTTCCCCTTGAATCCAGCCTAGTAAAGGATCTTACTTGAGTAAGACTGTAATAAATGTAAGATAATTATGTGGTTTAGGCCTCTTCTGCATGGGGGAAGAGGACTCGTTTGGATTTTTTTCTCTACCCAAGGATACTTCCCTGTGTTTGTCAGTATGGCATAATATTGAGCTCACTTACTTACTTAGCTGCAAGTGTGCCCATGGTTCGTGGTGGCAGAACCACGAAACAGGTTATATTGGCAAATGCTGTTTTCTTTAGTTAGATCATAACCTCTGCCTTGTCTCCATTGTATAGATATGGGAGCAGTTTCCACAGCAGGCAGCTTTTTATAATGGACAGTCCATCTCTTCAGTGTGCTGCAGTTTAGTGGCCTTTGTTTCTCCTGTTCTGAAGATACTTGCAAGATTGTTCACACATGCAAGCACTTTTTCAGTATGCAGTTGGTGAGATAAGTTTGAGTGTACCCAAAAGAATGGCTTAATTCACCACCCCCAAATCTATAGCTGGCTGGCGTCTGAATCATAATTTCTGAGTCGGTGCTGAGACGGAAAAAGACAGGAGTCATTTGTTTAACAGTGAAAGAGAGAGAGAAAAACTGTCATCTGTAGATCGCTTTTGAGCATCTCTGCCCTTCTGCAGTGCACTCTTGTGGATGAATACGTGCAGACCTGTCTCTGCAGCATTTTGCTGTCGTAATAAAGTTGCAGCATATGAGGGCAGGGACCCTTCCAACTTTTTATTTATTTATTTATTTTTACTGTTCAGAGTGCTGTCCTGTCAGTGTCTTCAAGCCAAATTATTATAGCATAGAAAAACGGTGTCTAAGATAAAACTTCAGGCTTGTCCCTTTTGGCTTTACCAAGGCAACTGGCCACTTCTAGCTGCAGCTGAAGTTGTGTGGAACCACAGCTGGTTGTATTATAGAGTAGCTTTGGATATTGACTTTTCAATTAATATTTCTGCCTATATTATGAAATAATTTCTGCTAATATTAGAAAATACTTAGAAAATACTTTAATCTGACTACCCTATGCCTGTCTGTGTATTCTTTGTACACGTTTTACCATACTAATTACTTTAATTCAAATGTTGAATTTTTCTCTGCACCATGCAGTCCTGTTGTCTTCCCCACATTCTGAGAGTCTGGTCTCTCCCATGAGCACATTTTTCCACCCTCCAGAATCAGTTTCATGTCTTCATCCTGTCGTACTCCTGTTCTCCTGGTTCTTGTCTGGTTTTTAAGCAGATTGTTTTGCTTGTAAAGCTTCCAAAGTGACTGCTCATGCTGTAGATTCGAGGAATAATACCAAACAGTAAAATGGATAAATAGACAGCTCGTTCTGACACTTGTAATTATAAATGATGACAAAAGAAAGTAAAAATTCTTTTGTCAGAAATCTTGTAAGTGGACTTGCATTTGAGTTAAAGCTAAAAATGCAGACTTCTTTCTGAGATTGTGGTCTGATATTTTTTTGTAGAGCTACAAAGGTACAGTGGAGATGAAATGTTTCTTTGGGTGAAGTTTCATAGTTGGCTTAAGTTCATCACGGTGCAGAGTCTGTCCTCTACCTCCTACCTCCCTTCTGCATTATTGTTTGTATAGTAGCAAAGACTTTTTGAATGGCACAAGCATTGCGAATTGGGATCACCGTTCTTACCTGGCTGACCATTCAGTCCCAACTGCAAGTCTTGGGACAAGGGAACAGGGCAGATCTGCATGGCCAGGAGAGGGGCAGAACTGTCTTTTCCACTGTGAACTGGAGGTGATATGTGCCTGTTGTGAAACTGGGCCCTGACCTCTTTCTGAAGAGCACAGTTCTGTTTTTCACTTGATGTGTAGTGACTTCCCAAGCAAAGAGTGAAAACAGCTCTGCCGGTGACTAACTTAAAAGAAAAAAAAACCAAAATTTTCTACCAAGTTCATGTTTCTCATCTCCTTTTGTGGGAGCAATGATTTTTGACGGTGTAAATCTCTTATCTCCGTCTAAAGCATGAGAAAAGAAGCCAGGTTTACAGTGTGGTAAATTAGCTTGCCTCTGCCCAATTTGTATGCAGTAAAGAAAGTACTTCTTTACAATAAATAAGTGAGTGCTAATGTAACATTAGGATGTGATTTGCATCCACGCAACTACAGAAATCAAACACTAAGGTTAGCATGTCTTCTGCAGTATGTCATCTGTTTAGCCATCCTGTTGCAACACATCTGTCTAGTCTGTTGATAGCAGCTGTCCCATCGACACTGAGAGCATTTCCAGAGGCAGAATTTTGGGAGTTCTCTCTGAGAAGAAAGGGAGCTGTTGTGTTCTGTTTAGCTTTGTTGCTTTGCTTTAGAGCTTGATAGAAGCAGAGCACATGCACTGGGTAATAAACGCAAGCTCGTTCTGCCTCCGCTGGGTCCTCAGTGGAAGGAACCCAGTAAAAAGTGTGTGGTCTCAACAAGAAGTAGCTTTGGAGACAGGTTCCTGGTCCTGTTCCCAGTTCTGCGTTGACTCATTTGTAAGCCACTTAACCCTTCTGTCTTTATTTCATTTTACCTTTACTCTGTTGTCTTTACAAGTGCCATCTGACAGGGATTCTTGAGTAATATGCCATTTACTGTTTCCGAACTGCTTTTTAGAAAAAAATGTAGGGAGGTTTAATTAGAGAAGAAAGTTGGGGGGTTTATATATATTTTAAAATAACTCCCAACACCAGTGCCTCTTCGGCGGACTTTTTTTTTTTAACCTTTGTTTGTAGCACATGAGTTTTATGCATTTCAAAATAGCCAAATGGTATATTTCAGAAATCCTGTTCTGAAATTTTCAGGCCCTTGGGACAGGACTTGGTCCCAAGGGCACAGCCTCAGCTGTGTCTTTGGGTTTCCTTGTGCCAGGTGGAGCTCAGTGGATAGGTTACTGTCTTGCATGTGTCTCCTCCCTTTCCTTTTGTGTTCAAGAACGTGTCATGTTTATCATAAAGCTTATTCATGTCAGAAAGTCGTGGTAATTGTATTGTGTTATTGCATTTTTTAAAAGTTGATTTGAGGGTTATGTCCTACATTTAATGACTTTCCATGTAAAGAGTAAAAGCTTCTGGTTGAAGGGAGGAGCTTTCTCTCTTACCTAATGTTCGTGTGCCATCAGAACTGTGCTTACAAACTGAAAGGAGATGTGCACAGGCTGTCAGCCTGAATTGGTGGTGTGGGTGGTTCTTGGCAAAACGTATGAGTCTCTGAAGCTGGTGAGGAAATTTTTAACTGTGGTGTCACAAACTTGATGCGTTAGCAACAGATGTCATTTTCATAAGCCTCTGCTCTCTTAGGGAGCACAGCATGCGAGCAGTATTCACAATCTGCATGCAAAACGCGCAGCAGTTGATGGCATGAAGTCATGTCTTTAAACACGCACTGGCTAGAAGAGCACCTTGGTATAACATTGTGAAGCTTTGGCTTTGGGGCCTAATTAGACCAAGGCGACGGAGCTCCGTGTTGTGCATGGAAAATCTGTTTGAAGAATGTCAATGAACTGAAAGTCAGAGCAACCATTCTGTTAAAACAATGCTTAGCTCTTGCCCCGTGAGGTTTTATTTGAGAGCTGAATGCTGATGCAAGTGAAGTGAAAGGGAAGAATCCTGTGCTTTCCATCCTTTTCCTTTCGTCCTTCCATGCACACAAAAAAAAAAAAAAAAAAAAGAAAGGAAAAAAACCAAACAAAAAACCTCAGAAGGGGTGTCAACCTCACTACACTGGTAGGAACTATTTCAGATTAGGAAGATAAAATGTTACTGCTCTGTTAACACCCAGAGACTTCACCTAAATTGAAGTCACTTGGGGTAAGGGCTGCATAGTGCACCAAGGGCAGTTAAGCCTGGCAATAGTTTTTGAAATGTTGAAGGTGGTGGTAGTTTCTGAAAAATGAAGAGGGAGTAATATTGGGGGAAAAAAATAGCATTTATAGCAGCATAACTTAGAAAGGAGAGAGGAATGTGTCTGGCCTTGCTGTCTAGCTTTTATGATCTGTCAGCATTTGAGCATCACCAGCATGCCTGAACAAAGGAAGAACTTGCACTGGTCCCTCAGCTTTTTGGTGAGGTATAGATTTGTTGGGACCTTAAGGAAAGGGGGGAAAAAAGACAAAAGCACCAAAATCTGTGGTTTTGGATGAGTCAGCATTTCCATTGACATAATCATTCAGAGAATTTTGTAAGTCATCTGGAAAAAAAAAAAATAACCAACCAAACAAAAAAATCACCAACCTGGTTCTCAGCCCAAAATTCATTTGCTTTCCAGAAACAAGAGGTTTTGAGTTATACAAGTGCAAATTTTCCTTCAAGAATATTGTATGTAA
>VXBW01001989.1:117785-137461 GCA_013400375.1 Thinocorus orbignyianus | reverse complement strand
TTTTTTTTTTTTTGCATTTGTTTATCTCCAAAACAGGTTCATTTTTTAAAATGAAAACTTGAGCCTTCAGTCCCTCCTGTGTACAAATAGCCTTACACAAGGTCTTGTTTCATTTTAGAAAAATGAATTGCTGCGCCGGTGGGGTAGTATTCGATTGCTTTAAAAGTTCCTGTCAGTGTTTTATTTTTGTTTTTTGTTTGTGGACTTGCTGTGCCTTTTGCCCAGCCATATTTAGTCTGCATACTAAATGTTAGTCCGCCCAAGCACTTTACTTTGTGCACTTAGCTTTTTTCCTTTTTTTTNTTTTTTTTTTTTTTTTTCATTTCTCCTTTTTTTCCTTTCTTATTTAATTTTTGTTTTCTTTTGCTTTCACCCAGATGTATTTTAGACCGAGACAGACTTTGCTCCGGTGGGCCGGATTTTAGTCCGTGCACTAAATTTTAGTCCGCAGACTAAAAATAATCCGCGGATTATTTACTAAATCGATTCCCTCACTGAGAACTACAGAGACACCTTAATCTCCTGCTGAGCCATACGTGTGAGGGGCTTCATGGCTCACAAGTCCCTCCGTCTGTCCGTCCTCCCTCCTGTCCCTTCCCACCACGGAGCGCCAGCCCAGCATCGCCTTGGCCTTGGCGCCCCGTGGCATGGAAGCGCTGGCATTGCCATTGCCACCGGCGGCAGCCGCTCGTGTAGTTCTCGGTGGGTGAATCGGGCAGCTTTCCCGGTGGAACTGTGTTGAATGGGAAGAGCTAAAAAGACCGCAGGGGTTTTCGCTTTTATTTCTTAGGGCATTATTCAAAAGGGAGGTGGGAGGGGACAAAATTGAGGGGAGGGGGGGGAAATTTCTTAAGTAACGGGTGCGACGGGTATGAGGGGGAATAAACCCGCAATAGAGAGAAATTCAGTCCATACCCGCACTCCTGAGGTGGTACGTCCAGTTCCTGAAGAATCCTAAAGAGATAACGCCAGCAAACAAAATCCAGTGGCGGGGGAAGTCAATCCAAAATGGAGAATAATCCGCGGCGGCCTGAGGCACTCATAGCTCACGCAAATTAAAAGCATCCAAATTCAAAGTGCAGATCTCGGATTTTTACTTGTTCTTTAGCACAAATTATAAATTGCTAGGCATTTGGGGTTTTTGAGGGGGGAAAAAAAAAAAAGCAAAAACAAACAAACCAAAACAAGTCAAAAGCTTACATTATATCTCTGGGACAGATTTACAAGTGGGATGCACCTTTGGGGACAAACTAATCTGGCCCCATTGACTGTGAACATTTATATCCAGGACCGAGGACTAAAAATTCTTTATGATGAGAATTTCAATTACCCTTTTAGTTCAAGTTAGAGTTTTGATTTCAATTTCTTTTTATTTTTTTAGTAAATGCACTGGCATTGGAACATAAATTTAATATAAAAATGTTTCTATACTATGCCTCACCATTGCACAATCAATTTTTTTGGCATACAGTGTGGTGAAGTTGGACTTGCTGCTATGGAGACTGATGTTTAAAGTTTCTAATTGTATAAACATTTTATATGTCCCCCACACCATGGATTTCTTATAATATTGGCTATATTTTTCCTTGCTGGACTATTCTCTTTTGGATTGACTCCCCCTGTTTGGATTATTTCACTGCATTATCATCTTTAGGACTCGTCAGGAACAGGACATTTCACCTCAGGAGTACGGGTATGTACTTAAACATTTTTTCAAATTACTAGGTTTAGCCTTGAAAAAAAGGAGAGAAATGCTAGAAGTGGAATATTTGAGTTCAAACCTCATCCTGGAGGCAGCAGTCAGGTGAATTTTGTAACACAAGGTGATGGAGGTGACATGGGCGCAGACCTGTAGATCACTTCATGTGTCAGTCATCACTTGTTGCAGGGGGGAGGCCACGTGAGGCCTTCTGCTTTCTTTTTTATTTTTTTCCCTCCCTGGTTTGAAGCAGTCAGGGCAGACTTGGGAACTGCCTGCCCAAAGTAACTAATTTGTGATCCAAAGGCAGGCTGAGCAGTCGTCAGTGGGGTTTAGGAAATTGTAATAGTTTCACTGACTTGAAAATGAGGAGTTTGAGTGGACAGTAAGAGACCTCCTTTTAGAGGTGACAGGTTTATGACTGTCTGCCTACTATTTTGCTCAAGATAGGGGCTTTTTGTCTTGGCCTTCAGGAAAAAGAAGAAAAAAAAAGTTGTTTGTTATTTTTTATAAATCTGTATAGTAGCTGATACACAAACTGTCCTGAGGGAAAAACACAGCAAAGAGTGAAGTATGCCACTTTCAAGCTGTGGTAAATGAAGCCTGTTAAAACATCAGCCCAAAGATGGATTAGGGACACCTCAGCAGTTTTGCCTCATGTTAAATACCAAGGGACTTCACTTCTGTGGATTTACCTCATGACATACTCACTTATGCTACTTACCCTGGGGTAAAAAGAAAAAAAATGTTTGGTGGTTTTTTGCTTGTTTTGGTTTAGAATTTGTTCTGGTCAGGCTGTGGCTAGGGAGCAATACTTGCACCCTCTGTGCCCTGCAATCAGCAATCCGAGCTCTGCAGAGGCAGTGGGCACAAAGCAGCTTCTGCTGCCCCATCATGTTGTCCTCATAGGCCTCATGCAAAAATGTTTTTGGTTTGTTTTGCAATAACCTGGTAGTAGAAACAAATTCTGCTCTTTTGATACTTGCTCCTTGACTTCCTGAATCAGGATTCCCTGCCACACAAGTTAGTACAGCACCAAACCTGGGTGCTCCTGAGCCAGCTGGGCACCAGGAGGATAAAATTTCAGTCCCTGGAGAACTTAGTGTTTGATTCTCATCGCATTCAAGAGAGCATATATGCCTTTGGTTTAAAACCTATTTAAGGAATGCCTGTGCAAGTTCCTCATCTATGATTAATTAGCATGTTATGCACTGGGATTTTTAGGGGTTTTTTTTGTCTACTTGGTGCCGTGTGGCTTGGGTTCACCTGCACTGGTGCAAAAGCATTTTGGATTAGCTCAATTTTTATTAAAAATGCTGGCATCAGAACTTAACATTTGCACCCACCTCGCTCCCTTTTCCTCAACCTGCATTATCACCTGCAACATAGCAAGAGACAAGTGCTTGAGGAGGCCGTCCAGGTCACGTACACGATTAGCTCATGTTTTACTTTTGACGTAATGAGAAAAGAGGATGGGGTGTGATTAGCAGTGGGTAGAACCATTCTTAGAGGTTTAAAACAAAGCTGCAGTGAAGAACTCTTTTTGTAATCACTCAAGGTAAAAATCTGTTAGAATCACATATTTGGTTTTCTTGATGCAATTTTCAGCTGTACCTACAAATACCAAATGTGCAGGAATTATCCCAGTAAATTTATGGGAATGACTTGCCAGAATAAGGTCATGGAAGGAATAACTTGCAAATTAGAGCTAGACATTTCCTGCACCCCACCCGTGCTTTCCTTGTTGTTCTCCAAAGTTGAACAGCAGCCTCCATAGCAACAATCTGACCTGCGTGCCTGCAAAAGTCCATGTTAGTAAGGCTTCATTCACAAGCCGAAAAGAAAAAAAAAAAAAAACCCAACCCAAAACCGTAGTGGGGCCTTATTCACTTTTTACATTCAGTAAATCCTGCTCATTTGAACTCTCCTCCCCACCCTCACTCCACCCCATATGCATGGCTGGTAGTACCTGTGTGTGTTTGTCACGATTTTTGAATGAGTTTTCCCCTTCATTCTTAAAGTTGTTTTTCTGAGTGTGCTCTCATGAAGTCTGTTGCTGGCATTGCACCCTCACTCTGATGCAAGACGTTGCAATTAACCCTTTCTCAACCCCAGGAACTGGATTTTCCCATACGTACTGGAGGACTTATTAGCACAAACCACAAGTTTGTTCCAGCTTGTTGGGCAGGGAGAGGTTTAATTGCTCTGACTTGCTTCTGGTCAACAAAGAAAAGAAAAGTACCCAGATAACCCATTTCTTCTTGCTTGTTTTGTTTGACTATTTTTTTAGGTCTTCCGGCCCCGCACTCCACCAGAAGCGATTGCGCTGTGTAGCCGCCTGTTGGAGTACACCCCCACTGCCCGCCTGACTCCCCTGGAGGCCTGTGCGCACTCTTTCTTTGATGAACTACGGGACCCAAATGTCAAGTTACCAAATGGGCGAGAGAAACCTGCACTCTTCAATTTCACCACTCAAGGTAGCCTGCGAGTGTTGAAGGATCTCTTCTTTGGGAAGAAGCGCTGGGATGAATGTTCACTGTAATGCAGATCTCACTCCCTCAAAAGTAAAAAAAAAAAATTCTGAGCCAGGACTAAGGTTATTACGTGATTGTGTAACCAGCTGTCCATTTTAAAAAGAGAGGAAAGGGACTTGGAGAAACAGGTTACAGGATTTTCAGATGTTTGGTGCCTTCAATTTAAATTTAGTGCAGGGGACCGAAGGTTATTAGTGGATTGCATTAAGAAGGCTTAAGTTTGCAGTTCAATGTCTGCAACATAGTTGATGGGTTTGTGTGAAATATCACAGTCAGTGGACCATGAGAGATAAGATTATCGTTTTGGAGATGATCCTGCTCCTTCATACCTGAGAGACCACAGCAAGGAGTAAAGCATATCAGGGAGGTTTGTAGTGTTGCTAGACATTTGGTTCTGGATGCGAAATAAGTAAGAGAGGCTCTAGTGTCCAGATTTTATATGCTACACAGTTCATCTGGCATTACATTGTCTCAGTCATTTAGAAACTGTAAAAATGATGGACAGCTACCTTCCTTTTTTTTTTTTTTTAATTTGAAGCCAGATTGGTATCAAATTTTAAAACCATTGATGTTTTTCTTTTTTTCCCACAGAAATCAGGAATATAAAACTGACATCCCCCTTAGAACAGTTTTGCATGCCAAGGCAGAGAATATGAGAAGTATGGCATACAAATATGCTAGTAATTAATTTTGCAGCACACTTTTTCTTAAAGTCATTAGCTGCCAGTTCTCACCCTTTGAGCCAGAACAGATCCGTGTGCATTTCCTGTTGAAAGTTTAAAACACCTTTTGGCTTAGTTAGCATCAGTGTAACTTTTCAAACTCTTTCGTGCTGCAGTGCCCATCTGCCAAAATGTGAAACAGAGCCCTCTCCCTGTACAGGTGGAATCCTTTAATTTTTTTTTTTTTTTTTTAAGTGCTGGGAGGGGGCAAGCTTTGTGTCTGTACAAAGTAATAATTTTAAGCTGCTGGAAGTAAACTTTTAACTTACTTTCAGTGGCTGTCTTGCAAAAGGCAAATATATTGAATATACTGAAACATTTCCAAAGCCTGAACACCTGAAAGAGTTCCAGAAAATAGCTTATGCTTTCAGGTCACTGTCCTCTGTGCTGATTCCTGCATCTGTTGTTACAAGTTTAGTAATTATGCTACAGGTCCTTCCTTATTGCAGTATTCATTATTTGTCTTTTTTCATATTCTAAGGTCAGTAGCTAAGATAGTTATGATCCCAGTATCTTAATACAGCTTCACTTCTATTCTTTTTGGATTTCTTTTTGTTTCTTAATTATGTTAAGACTGGGCCTATCTAGAACATGAAAACAAGGATTTTTAAAAGGGTTGGAAAGCTCTGTAGTAAGTCTCTTTAAAAATTCTTAGGGGAAAACCAAATGTATGCATTGGAAATGTGTTTCTTGTTTTCCCCTGCACATCGTGGGAGCTGCTGGGTATGCTAGCCTAATGCTCAAGCAAATTTAAAGCTACTTTTTTTGCCATCGTAAGGAGCTGATGTATTCTCCCCTTGCATAGTGACTCATGGGAATGGCAAGAGAAGTAAGTTCTAATGGAGCATTTTCCTTAAAATTCAAAAAAGCAGGTTTGTCATTGGCAGGTGCCAGTTTTACCATCTAAAAGCAGGAGGCAGAGCAGAGGCTGGTCATCAATGCATTTCCAAATAAACTGTGTTGTGGGTGACCAGCCAAGCTCAAAAAAAAAAAAACCCAGAAGTTTTAAAAAATAAGTCAATACATTGCTTAGCTTGGTGATTTTAAGGCCTTTGTAATTAATGAAAGTGCAGCAGTGAGTCTCATGTAACAGCAGTCCTAATTACAACCTCAGGATAGACAATAAGCTTTCGCTTCTTCTGTGACCACTGTGCAGTCCTCAGTCTTTCTTTCGCCAGACTGTGCACGGTCCTGTCAAATTGGCTAGAGCAGAAATCCCAACTGGGAAATAGATCGGGTCATTGGAAATCAGATGATGACTCATGTTAAGTCTCTGTAGTAATTTAAAAAGTAATGAAAGACAGTCTTTTGTTTCCAACGGCATTTGTTTCAACAGACAATATTCAGTTTTAGAAGAAATGTTTTATTTGGCTATATCCAGTTGACTGAAACCCATGAAGTAGGAGGTGGCTTCAGAAGGCTTGAAGGAAGGCAAAACTGCTAGAAATGACAACATAAATCTGACCATTAATGGGTTGGATTGATTTTTTGGAAAGAACCTAATCTGCTGGTCTAGGCACTGATGCTGCTCAGATAATCTAGAAAAAAAGCAGTGAGAGTGTATGGAAGGTAAAGGTCATGGTCTTTGCCTGCTGGCAGTAGTTGTGGATCATACAGGTGCTTACTTTATTGTAGCAATGAGATCTCTCAGAGAGCTTTATCTGGTCATTTTTAATGTCTTGCCTGTAAATTTCTCTTGGTATTTTAACTAATTTTGTATGCCGATTGGGCCTTGAAAAAATTATTTTGGTCAAGGAGTTATCTTCACTAGCCACAGAGCTGCAGTTCAGTGGTTGCTAGACCTGCAAAACAGAAAGCACGGAAAGCAGTTTTCCTCTTAGACATTGAATTTTCAAACAATCTGTGAAATTACTACAATTTCCTAAACTTCTTATGACATGTCAGTGGCTGTGCTGGATCACAAATGTTACTGTCACTCCATGTTGGTCATTAAAGACTGTAAAATTCTTCTACGACTACACCTAGGAATGGTTATGACAGTTCTTGATGACAATTTACTCTTTTGCTGAAGTGTGGGGGGTTTGTGTTTTGTTTTTTAAGTGAGCCCGGCTCATGATATTTTAGAAAAGATTTTATAGTTGTTTTTTTTTTTTATATATACATATAGGTAAGACCCATTCATTTCTAAGCAAACCGTTTCAGTGTGCCCCTTTGAGTGCTATCTAGTGTTGTTTTTTAAACAGAGTATTTCTACTCAGGGCATGTGGAGAGGGGAAGAAAGGAAAACAGTGAAACTTGTGGTGTTTCCAGCACTCTTCTAGGTTGAGGAGAAACTGCTGGAGTAGCTTTTTGTTACATGGAAAGTTTGTTATTGTGACAAAGAAAACGTGATACAAGGCTGATTTTTCCAGTGCATTCTGTGAGTTTTGATATATCAACCCGAAGGATATGGAGAAATAGTACTGCACTGTTTCACAGCACCAAGCATATTCTTGTGTTTGGGGAATGAAGATGATCTGGTGTTCTAGTAAAACTGGGCATTTTCTTTTCTGCTCCTTTTTGGAGACGTAAACTGACTGCAAATGGCATGGTTTGATCAGGAGAAAGCCAAAGGTGTTCTCTTAGCTGATGTGAATGGGAGTTGTCTCATATGTAAACTGGGATAGCTGCTCTGTTCACATCAAGGTATTGAAAACTTTGGATTGCCTTGATCATCATACCTTCTTGCAGTGTTGGTTGAACTTAACCTAACCTGGAATTGCAAGTTTCATTTAGATAATCAGGCTACAGTTCCATTGATAAGGAACAGCTTATCCAAATACTGTGTTGGAAATCACTGAGAACAGAGGTTCTCGATAGTCTGTAGATACCACAGGTCAAGTTTTTTCCTCAGTATTGACATGTCTCATCCTTACAGAAGAGGATAGCTGCAGAAATACAGTAGAACAAAAATTCAGACAAGTCCTCAGGCAAAGCTTCTGTTAAACTTCAACCAGAAGAATTCAATTTACCTTGGTTATTTCTTGTCTGGATTGACCTGCTCCTCTAAGTGAAGCATCAAGACATTCAAAGCATGCTGAATTTAAGAACCTTCATACCAAGAAAGATAATGTGGGGTTTGAGAAGGGAACATGATCAGCCTTGTAGTCTATGTGCAAGTTCTTCAAGGTAGTTTCAGATAGATGGTTGCACTTGCCTTGAAAGCAACAAAGAACAGCATACTTGTCATCAGGTGTTCTGATGGGAGGAGTGAGAATGGGGTCGAAGTGCTGTTGTAACAGTGTCGTTCTGTCGGATCAGCCAGTTCTTTGGCTACAGCGATAGAGGCAGTGTATAGCTGCATCCTTGAGGTTTTAACTCTGCTTTTGTTTGTGTTGTAACCCTGTGTTGCTGTCAGTGATGAGCAGAAAATAATACAGGGATGATAAAAAGAGCAAGGTAAACAGCAAGTTCCCAGTAATAACAGATTTGAGAAATAGCTTTGGAAAAAGTACTAGAAGAGCAGCATTTGTAGCACGAAGCAGCTAATACCCAAGATAGTGTTGATTTATCACTGGTGTTCAGCTTTGACACTTGAAGATTCATGTTTCTTTGGTTTATTTTTCCATTTAAAATGAAGATACAGAAATTCTGAATTACATTATGAATATATGAATTCTGAATTAATGCCCATGTGAATTTGAGTATTAGTATTTGCACAAATGCTGTGAGTCTTGAGGCTTTCTAGAAGGACTAGCTGGGTCTACTTAGGCATGAATGGAGCGTTACAGGATTGATTGGATGTGTTGCAGGTAATGTGACAGCTTCTGTTCAGTTCTAGATTGGAGATCATGTTCCTAAGCACTGAAAGGCAGTCTCAGAATGTGTAGTAATAAGAGGCTTGTAAGCAGGTGAAAGTATTCTGCATCTTGCCCTCCCAGCAGTAAAGAAACTTCATATAACTTAATGGGGAGGGGAAAAGAAAAAGTCACAAAGTACATTACTGATACCGTTAGGCCCTAAGTTTAACATTTGTGTTAAAGTAAAGCAGTAGGCTCTTTAAATGAGTCAAAATAATTTAAGACTGTGTACAAAACCACCTTACTGAACCCAAGGTGTGATTTGTACTGGTTTCTGTACAGGAGATCTTATGTAAAAAGCTGTCTATTCTCATTTCTCCTCCAGATGATCTCCTGGAGCTCCAAAAGTCATCAGTCTCCTTCCGCTAGGTGACTGTTCACATCCTTTTAACCGGATGTTGCTTTCTCAAGAGACAGTCACTCCTGTTTCTGAAACAAACAGGACCTGTCTTGTCTCAGCTCAGTCCCACCTTCTGTGAGGCACTAGGTTCTCTTGGAAGGGTGCCAGAAGATTGTCATTTGTTGGCAGTGTGTTGCCCTTAATCCACCCACAGCTGTGGCTGTAAGATGCCTATTCCTCATTCTGATACACATTGAAACTATGCTAGATTTGGAGCCTAAAAGACATGATTGTTTTTTCCTTGGTTAATGTATTCATAAAGAATGGTTGCCTCATTTTGTTGTCCATTTAAATTGCCCAGGAGACCAATTCCTCTTGCCTTTCCCTGTGCTTTTAAAGATGTCACCTCTTCTTGGCCTCGCTCAAGGAGACTGCTGTAAGATATTGGTCTTGGGTTCCTGGATCCTTGAGAAAGTTATGCTTGAGTAAGCCAAAGAACTGAATCCCTGAAGCTCTTGGAGCAACTGTGGCAGCTGCCTGCTTGCTGAACCGGTGCCCAAAGCCTCACCACTGTTATCAGCCTTCTCCTTGAGACTGATTCAAAGTGGGTTTGTGAAGGGAATCCTTCCAGTACTCAGAAGGATACGTGGTTATCAAGCCGTTGATAAGGAACAGGCTTGGCTGGTTCTTTGCTAACTACCAAGCAGCTGCCTTTCTCTAAGAAATAATTCCTTTGCACCACTACTTGTAGTTTTGACAGTCTTGCTCTGGAGACTGCCTAGCCAAATATGGCTGTGGTTTCCTCTCGCTGGTTGGCAAAGAAAAAAATGTAACGTGACCTTTGGCTGTAAGGGCATGTTTTCACCCAAGGTTGCTGTTATGGGAGGTAAACCCATGGAGCTGAGCCTGCATGCGGGGCTCTTTGTGGGTGATGAGCTAACTCTGTTTGTTCCACCTCCCCTCCAGAACTGTCAAGTAACCCATCTCTGGCTTCGATCCTCATCCCTGCTCATGCCCGGAACCAAGCACCTGCTTCAACCCCTACAAATGCTACAGCGGCCTCAGGTGAGACTGTGCGCCTGCCTGCCTTCCTCCCTCCCCCCATCCCCTGCCCAGGCACCTACTCTGCTATGGTCTATGAGCTCACATCAGCCCTTGGGGTGAACAGGGAGGAGGGATTTGTTCCAGCATCACCTAAAACTTGGATTTGGTAGGTGGTCCTTTCGGTGCTAGCTGTGATCACCAACCCAGATCCTAACCCAGGGCACTTGGACTCCACATTTGAATGTTTAGTTTGTTGGTACCTCTTGCTCAAATTTCCACTACTAAAAAAAAAAATAATCATTACCTCCCCTGCTTTTTAGTAGTCCTTGTGGATTTTGCCCCTAATTTCTGAACTCAGTCTAAAATTAATACTGGCTGGGAGCATGAGTTTGTGATGCCTAGGAAGAGAATAAACAGCTAGCTGTAGTACACGTGGCCTCTGTGGAGCGTGGGTGGAGAGGATTTTTCCCCAAAGGCAAACAGCGCTTAAAAGTCTGGTTATGGAGTTAGCTCACTGCCTCATCTAAGGAGCTGCAGTTGCTTCTTACTGAGTTTGTGTCATCTTTGGGCACGAGGCGGATGCTTTTGGGTTTTGGCTAGCACTCAGTTGGATTTCTTTTTTGCTTCTCTCTCGCTCTTTCCAGTCTCTGTTAGTAACCTTTTAAAAGCTTACTGTTGGCCAGTAGCCACTCCATATTGTATTCTGTTTCCAGTGAAAGCTTAAAAGCTGGGTAATATCAGTTGGGCGACTCCCAGAGAAAATCCTAGGTGTGGCAGAGGTGATTCAGTACACGGCACTCTTCCTCTGAGTCAGCACAGCAGCCAGCTGTCTCTGGGCTTGGGCAGCCAAAGGCAGACTGCAAAATGAGTGTGCTTCCAGACGTGTCCTGCGTGCACGTCGGTGCCATTTGACAAGGACTGTGACCACCCCCGCCCCCCTTTTTGAGTTGCAACACACTTAATCAGTGTAAGATAGCTCATAAGGAGAAGCCCTAAGTAGAAAAAGATACTCTTGAAACACGCAGGAAAGCGTTTGCAGGTTGATGTGCTGGACAGTTACCTGATGCACTTGGTCCAGCCAGTGCTGTATAGAAAGCATTTGCACACTCCAGGACAGACAGATGTACTCAGGTTTGAAAGATGAGGTTTCTCTCGGAAAATGTAGTAGCTGTAGATAAAAGCTGCAGCCTGTACAATTTAATTGCTCTGAGTTTAGGAGAAAGCAAAATTGCTAATTTCAAATTCCGTGTGTTTGTTTCACAAACCTGGCAGTGTTTTTCAAATAGTTGTGTTCTCTGCTTCCTTCTTGTGTGCACTTGTTGTTCAACAAGCAGGAAGAAAAAAGCGGATAAAGTAGTAAAAGTGATTAAAAAAACTGCAAAATACAAACATGGAAAATTATTTTAAGCCCTTCTGAAAAAACACTGTTCCACTTAATGTCCCTTTCATGCCTTTTAAGGACTTGTCTTTGCCAAGATACAAGTCATGAGGAATTAATGGGGTTAAGAAGTCTCTTTTCCCCCAGCACTTCCCAAGAATTCATGTGAGGGAAGAATGCATTAGACTGAGTCCTATATATGAAGTATGCTGTAAGAAAAACCAAAACCAACCCCACCTTACTGTCATCAACATTTTTAAACCTCCTGTTTGCAAGCACTGCGCTGAGCTGGGATAGGACTTCTTATCCATAGTTCAAAAAAACCAAAAAATATCCTTGGAGCTTGGAAAGAAATTGTGAAATTAAGTTCAGTATTGGGCAACACGCAGCTTTGGGTTTCTGCAGTACAGCTGGTTTCTTGTTCCTTACTCACATGGGGTTCTCACACCAGGCAGTGGGAATGTCATCAGAGTTGTGATTTTTAGGATTAGGTCCTGTATGGTGTTACATTAATCCGTTGGGCTTTGCATGCTGATGCTACATCTAGCAAGAGGTTTTCTTAGAAGAGGGCCCTTCTTCCCCTGTGCCCCCTGCACATCTCAGGTCAGTAAATTTCTAGTTCTTAAGTAACTACTAAAGTAGCATCGGAGCTACTCTCCCACCTAACCCAGGACATGGCGATAGGTGGGAGGCTTTTCTGCTAAACGTTTGCTCGTGTGATCAGCAGTACGAGTCCAGGAACAACAAGTGGTGATGATGCTGCAGAATGTGGCTCTCAAGGCGATTCACTGGGCAAAGCAAGCTATGTGTGACTGTAATCTGTACGATTAGTGTCTAACTCTTGTCTCCCTCTAGCAAGCAGAACCAATATTGGGGTTCAAGTGTCTGCAGTTCTGCCCACTGTAACTTGCCTACTTTGTAAGCTTGAGGCACAAGTACACATCCATGAAAATGCAGTGTGCTAACTCATCACTGCAGTTAATCCAGCTGGACCGCTGTCGCCTGCTTGCAGAAGTTGGTATGCGGCCGTGTCAGAATCTCAGCTTTTTGGTCAGGTTTTTTTGCTTTCTATCATGGGCCAAGGCAGGGTCAGAATTAGAGAATAGCTAGAAAAATGTGATGTATTTCTCCCAAGTCCAGCAAAGTAGTGTTTGCCAGGAGGCTTAGCAGTGTTGTGGTGTTGAGAGATGGAAAGCTTGGCCTTCCAGCATACCACGTTAACAGTGCAGGTTTCATCAAGCCAGCAATACTAGCCCTTGCGTTAACCAGTATGACACACGTGCCTTTTTTAAAAGTTATCCAAAATGAGTAATTTTTGTTAAAATTACTTTGATAGATTTACAGCAGTGATTTCAACAGCCCAATGCGACAGCAATCCTGGGATTATGATTTTAAGGGCAGGGGAATTATTGTAAGTATTTTTTGAGTGTTAAAATGTTGTAAGTTTCCTCTTCTCTTGAGATGTAATGCTAGACTCACTGTACTAATGGGACTTTGCTTTGCAGTGGCAAGCCTTGCTGCTGCACCAGCATTGGTAAATTCACCTGAGTGTTTATGAGAAATCCTCTGTGATGTTAGTGGCACATTTGGGGCAGAGTGGAGGAAAAGGAAGATGAGACTTATTGGCCCCTGCTTGAAATGGTGTGCTAACTTTCTGTGCTGGCCAGTGATTACAAATGCCAGTGCAGCTTTATACATGTGGATGCTGACTTGATCTAGCCGGAGGAGGAGGAGCGTGCATACCAAGCCAAAAGCCTGTCTGATTGTGTGACTACATGTTTTTCTTCCTGGACCAGCCAGCAGCAGTAGTTACCTCTCTGTTAGTCAGCATTAAGATGAGAAGAGCAGAAGAACATAATTACTGTCTGCAGGGGAGTTGTGCCAGCAGGGATGCTGCGGTCATCGTCTTTGGCATCCTGCTGTGTTGATCCCGTGTAGTCCCAAATGCAATAGTTTGCCTGAACTTTCAGCAACAGAACAGATTAGAGCTGGAGTTACCTGCCAATGTGTGGCAGTAGAAAAAGACCACAGTGCTCCATAAAATAAGATTTAGTGCACGTACAGTATTTCCAGTGAAGGAACTCTGGAAAACCTTAATTCCTTAAACAGGAAAAGAGGGGCAAGCAATTTGCTCGGGCTTCTACAAGCTCAGCATAGGGACGAGTCCATGACAGAGTAAAACTTGCATGTTTCAGGCTCGCCAGTTTTGCTCCAAGCCCTGGATTTCTACATCTGTAGGCAGACACAATAAGAAAAGCGGGCTTTTCCCCTCCTTCCACTCACCACCTCAGGCTGATGGTAGGATTGTTTCCGTATCTTTGCAGATGAGCAGCGCAGTCTGTCAGCATTACAAATCCAACCAGCTAATGCTGTCATTAGGGTTAATGGGCTTTCTCAGACTTAGTTGGCATCTCTGTCTTTCTCTGAATTGTAGCCCCGTCCTTCCTTTCTGGAAGGTTTCTAAGGGGTGTCATGTGCCCTCCGAGAAAGCTGAGGCATCCGTCAGAGGGAAAAGCTGAATTGGAGGAGGTGCTCTGTGTTGTTGAGAAGTACTTTTACCCTCCATTTGGAAGAAGTTTCAGAGGTGGTTGACACTTAAGCCCTTATGCAGTTTCTTTGCCCACACAGGCAGAGGTGTCAGGTGGGTAGTTTAGGGCAAAGAGGCCCCCCTGACCTCAAGCTGCAGTCTGTGGCGTGGTTGTCTGTCCCGTACCAGAAAGCTGCACATCAGTTCCTAGCTTCACTTTCCATCAGGGCTTCCACAGTGGCACAGGCCACTGTTTCGCAAAGCTGGTGTTTTGACAACTTTGCTGAAGACCTAGATTTTCTTCCTTTGTGCCCAAATACTGATTTCTCATGGTGAGGAGGAATAAGCACATGTCCAGAGATCCTCATACTCCAGTTGTGCTTTTTTGCTGGAGCTTCAGCAAAGAGATGCTGGAACAAGCCACACTTTGTTCCTCAAACATCCTGTCAATGTGGAATCAAAGAACAAATTGGAAGGTCTAAGTACTGCATTTTCTTGCAGGTTTGGAGCCAGTACAGCCTTAAGCAGGCTCTGCACTCTGTCCCAGCCTGGGTAGACTTCCATAAATTATTGTGAAAAGCCCCATGTAAAAGGTCTTGGGCTGCATCACCAGGTTTATTTTCTTTTTAACATGTGGCATGTATATTTCTCAGGAACTCCCCCACTAGAGTGATAATAGAAAAGGAGCATATGTTACATGAACTAGCTCCATCCTCTTCTCTTTTTTCTTTCTCTCTGCTCAGTAGTAATGTAATGATAATGATTTCAGCCTCTGCTGTCTTCAGGAATAGGTGGTCAAAAGGCACAATCCATTTCAGCAAATGAAATACAAGGACTTTTTTCACACGTACAGAGAAATCCTCTGCCAACAATACAGACTCCAGCTGGACAGCTTGCATCAGGCATGACAGATGTTGCATTAACTGGAGTTTATCCATACCTGAAAATTAATCTAGAACAGGCACAGTGAGCGTGTAATGTGTGGAAACTATTACCTGTCTGGCCAGGTCACTTTTGAGTTCTGAGACCATCGTTGGTCTGCATGCGTGTGGGATTTGGGTAATTCTCCACCTAGGAGGGCCGTCTCTCAGGTGTAAGGGCAGCTTTCCAAATAACGTTGGTACTGTTGTCATGCTGCTTTGGTGCTTTAACTGCATGAGTGGGTTTTGGTTTGGTTTTTTTTGATGATGATGATTGTTCTTTCTTGAAGGAGGGGTTACCATTAATTTGGGATAAGAGGAAAGGGAACAGGAGATTCCCAGAGCGGTAGTCTGGCATCCTCTGCCCACAGGAGGATTCCCCTTCCTTCTCACACACTCCTCACAGCATTTCAAATGGGTGTCATCCTCTCTTCCCATTTGTCCTTTGTATTCCTGGATGCTGCTGTTTGTTTGATTTCCTATTTCTGCTGCTGCTGCCTGTGAATGTTACTTAATTTGTTGCTCAGCAAGAGCTGCCCATGTCTGGGCTCATTCATTTCATTGCCTTTGCTCGTGGCTGCGCATCCAACTTGGGTCAGGTCTGTGTGGTAGGAGAGAAGGGTTTGATTAACAGGTGACTGTAGAGCATTCCCTCACAAACCTCTCCTGTGGTGAAGAAGCATTCCTGCACCCCCCATTGCCCACCAGTTGTATTTTGTTGTGTTGTGTGTATTTATGCTAGTCATGCTGTCCTTCAGTCTGAGGTCAGTAAATGTGTTCTTTCTTTTTATAAGACCTTTTCCCCTATGTCTTTCGAATGCACTGCTCGCCCAGTATGCCCTCTTCTGTATTGAGATAATAAGGGTATTTTTTTTCCTGTTGCAGTATTGATAGCTTTGCAGTTAACCATACTTACATCAAGTGGAAGAAATGCACGACAGTCTCTTGTAGAAAACCTCACTTAATATCTTTTATCCATCCTGTATTTATTGTGTTGAGTGTTTTATGTATTTAACCATTCTTCCACTTTCCTTTTTGTCACTGTGCTAACTAGATACTTCATAGGATGGTGCAAGATGAAGTCAATGCTGGTTTTGTTTTGTTTTGTTTTAATTTTCCCTACCAACTCTTTTGAAACCAAGAACAGGTTTTTTTAGAGAGAACACCTCATGCGTGTGGCCTGTGAAAACACAGTTACAGGGAATTTCCTTTTGGTATTTCTTTTCAAACCCTGTGTTTTCATGGAATGCACTTTGACACGTGCCCGTGATCCCGTGACTTGTCTCTCTGCGGAGCAGTGTCCCTCCCAGAGAAGAGAAGGTGTCGGAGATTGTTTCCTGCAGAGACTTGATCCCCTGACAGTGTCGATCCCCTGACAATGTCGTACACTTGTGTAAACCTCGTTACTGGCTTCAGGCCTTGATGTTAAATCTGCTTCAGCAGTTCAGAGTGTGGCAGATCCAACTTTGGTTGAGCAACAGAGAATAAAGCAGCAGACTTGAAAGACGTATTCTGAGGCAACAAGTGCACGAATTACACATGAACACACAAGCTGTTTCTGCCAGGGAAGCAGGCTCATCACATTCATTGTCTGCGCTCATTCACACAATTAACAGACGCCTTTGTTACAAGCAGACTCAACAATATGAAACTTCAGCACCAAGGTGGAACCTTGTGGCAGCCACGGATACTTGATATGTTAGCTTTGGCCATTCTAGTGGGCCTTGTCTTGCAGTTAGAACTGCTGGAATGTAACGTGGGTGACTCACCGCTGCGCCAGCAGTGTTAAGTCCTGCAAAATCTGCTGGAGCCCAGCTGGGTGTTGGCGTGCCAGCCTGCAGCCCTTGAGCCCTCCTTTGTCCTGCTTAAAGACCATCTTCCCACCCTCTCCTCAGACCAAAGTGTTCCTTCTGCACCCCCTGAAGTCAGGAGGGCATCCTGACCAAACAGCACTTCGGTGGGAGTTGCGGGGTTTCCCTGTGTGGAGAATGTCATGGCTATTGTTCCAAGCGTGTCTGTATTTTGGAGGTAATGCTGGTTGTTTTTTTCTCTTCCCTTCCTCTCACCTCTCATTTGCAGATGTTAACGCAGGAGAACGAGTTCAGACCAATAGTGTAGCTACAGCATCAGCCTCCAACTCCACCTGAACCGGTACCAAGCAGCCAGCTGCACAGGAAAAATCACCAGTAATTTGAGTCTTGCTCAGCAACACTGGTCACATTTGGAAAGAAAATTAAAAAGAGGAAAAAAAAAAAACACAAACAAACCAACCAACCTGTTCATTTTAGTGTTCAATTTTTTATTATTATTGTTGTTCTTATTTAACCTTGTAAAATATCTATAAATACAAACCAGTTTCATTGTATCCTCACCCTGCAGGGTGTCCAGGGCAGGGGACTAGGTGGGGGGAGGAGGGAAAGCGGAGCAATACAACACACCGATGTCTCTCCCCTCGACAATCTCTTCATGTTGGAAGTTTGCTGTTGTGTACTTCAGAACCAGGACTCTTGCCTCATGCCCTCTCCCACAACAGAAAGAAGGAAAAAAAAAAAAAAAAGAAAAAAGAAAAGANGAAAAAAGAAAAGAAAAAAAAAGAAACCACAAATCGAAACAAAATAACCCCCCCCAAACCTCATTCTCTGCTGAAGTTCTTTTTTTAACCTCTTTTTTTATTTTCTTTTTAAGTGAAGTTTCGGACTTTGATGTAGTGCACAGCTTGAATTTGGTCGGGAGCTTAGCAGGGGTCATTCAACAGAGTTCAGCGTTTCTTGTCAGCAAATCCATATCCCAGGTTGTCTGAAGAGCTGCCCTGGCTCNCGGGTGGGAGGGTTTGCCGTGTGTCTGAGGCTTGAACAGCCAGTGGAAGCCTTTTGTTTTCAAAATCAGTGCTAGCAGCCAAGAAGCCTGCAGCTTCCTTAGGGGAAAAGTCTCACCCCAGTGGGTTCTATATAATATAATACACACACATGCAGGGGCTGGCTTTGCCGGAGCAGCTCCCTCGCCCGGCCCGAGCTGCTGCCCCGCACTGGGAGCCGGCCAGAGGCGGAGGCGAGCCGCCAGCTCCCATCCTCACGCAGCAGGGAAGAGGAGCGGGTGAAGAAAATCCTTGGAGGAGGTGGTGGGGGCCCAGCCAGGGGTGTTACGGGACTTTTTGGAAAGTGGCCACTGTGAAAGCCTTTTTTCTTTTTTTTTCTTTTCTTCCTTTTTTTTTTTTTTCCTTTGTCCCTGCCCCCAGGCTCTGGATTTTGAACAGGCTTCCCTTTCCCAAGGTGCGTAGGACACCAGGACACCAGGGTTTATAATGTGAACTGTAACAGTCTACTGGTTTATTTTGTAAATTTTTATTTTTTTTTCTTTTTTCAACTGCAGTTTTAACTTGCAGGATGCCACGTTCTCCGATAGTCCTGATTTTAAACCCACAGCTTAGACTCTGTATTTAATTTCATCTTTTTTAACCTCTTGCTTTTTTTGATCTCTATTTATTGATGCGTGTTGCCACGTCGCCGTGATGTTTTTACATGGGTAGAGTATTAATAAAATACACATCCGTAAGTGATTTGTACCTGCTGACCTGTAGGGAAGCTGGCTTTATATGAGTGTGTGTGTATATATATTATATAAATATATCCCTGGATACATAGATACAACACTGCTTTTTTTCATTTTGTCTACGATCTCGAAAGAGCCTGACTGAAGCGTGAGGTGAATGCTTGGTCAAGTCACTCTGTTCAGGGTCCGTGTTTCCTCCCTGCGACGGCGCGTGGGGTTGAGCATCCATGTCTCTCTTCCTGGAGTCAAAGCAATATTCCTCGGGAAAGGGTCAGGTGAGCGGCCGGGCGCAGCCACGCGCGGAAACGAGACTTTCGGAGGCCTGATCTTGTCATAGCCTTGCGGTTGGTGTCCGCTCAGGCCTTACCCCCCTCCTTCAGAGAAACTCTGGTGGCCTTTGGTGCTTATCGAGCTGTTATTCAACCTGTTGGATCTCTTAAGGCAAGCGCTTGCTTTTCGGGAAGGCGCGGGCCTCTGTGTGGCCCGGGGTAGCCAGCGGCAGCGGCTTCGGCTGCGGGGGCAGCAGGGGTTTTGCTCACAAGCTGGGCGCCTTTCCTCTTGTACCTTTGATGCTGTTGACATGGGATTTTATTTTACATTTTTTTCTTTTATTTTTTTTTTTCTTGGAAACTGTCCTTTAGCAGCTCCAGAGGTGATAAAAGCCCTGCTCTCTCTCTCCCTCCTGCCTGACACACAGAGGGTTTCAGGGAGGCAGGAGCTGTTTCAAGAGGTGAGTGATCACCCTGAAACTGATAAGCCCTCATGTTAGATGAAAAAAAAAAAAGGCTTTAAAGCTTTTAGCTGTCATTAAATTCTGGCTGGCTGCAAGGGAGAGCACACCCACATTTAGAAAGGGAAGGCTTTCCCAATCCTTACACATAACTTAACAGAAAGGGCTGAAGAGCATCTTAATGGGCTGGTAGTGGGTGTCCCGAAAGGTAAGTGAAGGGGCTTGGTTGACCCAGTGATCCAAACAGGTGCAGGGAACTCAAAAAGCAGGAGAGTGGCAGGGCACGGATCTGCTGTGGAGGCAAGTGCTGAAACATTGGCCACAGACACTGTTATTCGGAGGCAGTAAATTGCTGAGTCTTTAACAAAAAAAAGAAAGGTAATAAAAATAATGAAGAAAAATTGCTGCTTGTGCCAGAAATGTGGCTTTTCTT
>VXBW01001989.1:74924-114445 GCA_013400375.1 Thinocorus orbignyianus | reverse complement strand
TTTTTTTTTTCATTTTAAATATAAACTTTTTTTGTGGAAAGTATGCTTAATGTTTTATTATTTCCCCCGCCCCATTCCCCTTGTAAATACGTTTTGTTCTGTGTGACTCGGTTCGGAAATAGTTAACTGGTACTGTAATTTGCATTAAATAAAAAGTAGGTTAGCCTGGAAATGAAATTTAAAAAATACCAAGTGTGTGGTCTTTATTTCAAAAATTTGCCCCTTTCTTTCCTCCTCCTCCTCCTCCTCCTCCTCTCTCCCTTCTCCACCCCTTGTCCCTTGCCCTCACGCCTCTTTCCACTCTGCAAGAATAGGTGGACGTGAATCTTTGTAATAATAATGAAAAGGAAAAACAAAACCACAAGAAATAAGCATGTTTTCTCAAATGAGCTGTGTTATTCCATGCTATTTTTCGAGAGATGCCAGCTTGTCTCTGATACCATTTGATTTGATGGAGAGAGGAACTCTGGGACACAAATATTTCAAATTAAAACCAACCGATCTTCCTTTAGCGTCCACCTATAGATACAAACTGAAGAACCTGTGTAAACTGCTGGCTTTGAATCCTGCGCTCATGGTTGTTTGGGGTTGGTTTTCGTTTTTGTTTTGGTTTTTTTTTCCGATCATTTGATCCCATTAGTAATGTTATTTGGTGGTGATCTGTAAAGTTTGTCGAGACCACGTCCAGTGGACCGTTTCTCCAGCAAATCAGCACGTAGCTATCTCTGAGTTGGGTTTCCGGTACTGGATAATGTATGTATTAAACATGACATGTCTATTAGCGCAAAAGAAAAAAAGAAAAAAAAAAAAAGTAATAAAATCCTTTTTTTTTTGGGCTGGCTGACCTGGCCGAATCCATTCTGTCGCTATCCTAAAGGCTAGATGCGAGGTCATGTGACTGCTGCTTCAATAAAAACAAATTTATATTGCAAAGAGGCTCCTCTTGGTTTGTTTGTCCCCTGAAACCTCCTCTGCTGGGCTGGAGCCTCCGTTCCAGAGCTGCTCTGGGAGAGGTGGGAATGGGGTGGGAAGGGGCGTCCCAGCCATGCCCAGGACCAGGACACGCTGCCAGGGTGTGGGGGCGGCTGCTTGTGCCCAAATTCAGCCGGGAGCATAGGAGAGGCTGCCGGTACCAAACGGGTCAGTGTGTTGAAAGGACTGGGTGGGCAAAGCCTGGTGCTCGCTACGAAGTGAGTTGTCCCCTGGACCAGGGAGCCAGTGGTGACAGCAGCGTTGATGCTCTCGGTGTGTCAGCACCTTAAGCGAAGCATTAGGCTCCCTCCAGGCCCACCTTTGTTACTGCTACGTGCTGGCTCCCCCGGACTGAGCCCTTTGGGGGCCGGTCTTGCCCCCCCTGGGTGCTAAAGCCCCCTAAGGAGGTGCCAGCCCACTCACTGCCAGGGGAACAGGTCTTGTTTTGTTCAGTCTCTGCTGCTTTGGTGGGAGCTGGGATACCAGGGCGACGGCCCCTGAGAAGCCACACAGGTGACTGGCTGCTGCCTCTTCACTTACCATCGGTCCCACAGTGTCACCGGGATTCTGGCTGCGTGGAACTCCTGTGCCTGGAGCGGGGCTGCACGGCTCAGCCGCTTTGGCCCTGCCACTGAGGGTGTCCAGTTACATCTGCGAAGGCATCGCTGCCTGAACGAACGACGGCACCTCGCTGGGTGAGTTCATTGATTTAAAAGTCTGCCACCGATAGGGAGTTCATCACAATCCTCGGTAACCTGGGGTGGTGGCAAACTCTCCTTGGGCACTTCTTTTTCTAGAGGCACACGCACCAAGGCTGCCTGTCTCTTCTCAGCTTCTTTCACTGCGAATGCTGCCCACGGGCTCTCTTTCTGTCCTGTCCTCACACAGGAGCTCTGCTTCAGCCTCAGGTCTCTCTTCTAAATGTCAGAGCCCCTTCAGCGGGACCTAGTCACCCTGTAACTTCTTGCTAAGGTGACTGGAAGGGGATCTTCAGCTCCTCCCTGTCTTTCTAATCTTTTCAGTTGTATCTCCTTTACAATCGTTTTTAATGTTCCTCCTTAAGCAGGGGACACCAAAACCAGCCGGGGATTTCCTGCAACAGTTTCCCCAGCATCAGATACAGGGACTAGAGAGCATCTCGCAGCTGGTGCCTCTGTGTGTCTTTAACTGAGGACTGCATTTGCCCTTCTGTGCAGGGGCTGTAGTTGTGCAGTTTTATCCATCAGTTCCTCCCGTTGTAATCCCTGCAAATGTTATCCATGAGACTTTTATAGTTTCATCCCAGCTGCCATTTAAAAAGAAATCACAAAACACCTTCACCTCTAGAACCAGTCCTCACAAAACCTTCCAGGGAACAGCCAGGCTGTCACCCTTCCCCGTGTGAAAATACCTTTTGAGACCTGTCTGTAAACCGGATTCAAATCCACTCAGTTGTTGGTCAACTGATGCCTTTGAATAATTTAAAATACTAATCCAAGCGCAAAGCAGCCCTGAGCTGGGTGCGGTACAAAAGTCTGCTCCGCTGATGTGCTCTGCCTTTATCGACCCAACTTCCAGCCATCTGGGCTGGAACTAAAAGTCAGTGTCAAGGCTATTGGCACTGTTCTTTATCTGGAAGGGCTTTAGGGCGGCTGGTGGTATGGTCCAAGTTGCTTTCTGTGGGAGAAGAACAAGAGCCACAAAGGAGGAGGGAAGCAGGCTACAAAATGTGGAGGGGAGAGCGGGAGGTTTCTGTCTGAAGCACCGAGTTCAGTTGCTTGGAGACGGTGATCCCAGCAGATGGTACACAACCTCATTAGCCAGTCCTGAACCTCGCTTCCCTCCCCTGGCTCTGGGAAGGACTTGGCTGGTTCCTCATCCTGTCTTCCCTTGCTATCCTTTGGGTTGGTGGTCCTGGCGAGGGCAGGGCTGCTCCACCCCTGATGGCTTTGCTGAACCAACTCCTGCCCAAAGGCTGCGGGGTCAGACCCAACTTGCTGCCAGAGCCCAGCTCTGGTGGGAAAGGAAGGTGTGTAGGAAGCAACAGCGGATGGGGCAGGGCAGGAAAGCCAGTCTTGGTGTGAATGTCAATGCAGTTGCTGAGGCTTTGGAGCGGAGACTGGTGCCCCAAACAAACTCCCGCTGGTGTTCATGGCAGGAGATGGAGCGGGTGGCAGTGGTCAGGGCTGTATGAGATGGCTGGACTTTCACAGCAAATACCTGCCTTTGGGTGATGCAGGAATGCAGTCCTGGATCTTGTTGCAGGCCCAGCTGACTCCTGATGTCCTGGCCACAGATGTTTTCTCCTTGGTGTATATCCTGCTGCGTCCTGAGGGCCTGCATGCAGCCAGGTAGGTCTCCCGTGCCATCAGTGGAGTTAAGGCCTTCTCTTTCAGTGGTTCTCCACTCTCTGCATCACCTCTCTCTCCGCTTGCACTCTGCAGAGGCAAGGCTGGATCCTCCAGGATGAGGTAAGTGGGGAACGAGCAACCTCTTCCCGTGTGGAAGCTTGCCAGTGCCAGCAAAGCATTTGTGACCGGGGTGCTCCGTTAGGAGAACCGAAGCAGGGCAGCTTGCCCAAGCCCAGGGCAGGTTGTGGAGCCCCCTCACTTGCTGCAGAGTGAGAAAAATGTGGCCGTGGGCAAACAAAACCTCGTGCCAGGTCATGCCTGGCAGAGTACAGCCCCTTCCCAGCAGAGGAGCCACAGCCCCTGCCTATGGTGGCGGGGCCCTGGGCTCTGGGTATGTAATGGGTCGCAAAATAGAGAGGTGGAGCAGTTTGTACTAGGTTTTTTGGTTGGTTTGGTGGTTTTTTTCCCCTAAAAAAAAGTTTTTTTAAAAATTGGCAGCATCTAGGAGTTAGAAGGGGACTGTTCATCTTAGGTTGCTGTGTGAAGGCTCTGTGCTTGATGCCACCTCCCTGTGCTGAGCCTCTGCAGGGTCCAGCCACCTGCCACCGACACTGGGGACGTGTGGCAGGTCTTGTCAGAGGGAGGCCAGGGCTGTAGGGAGTGAGGGTGAGGTGGGAACAGCAGGTGAGCTTGAGAGGAAGCAAGAGGTATTCATCCTCCTCTCTCCAGCCCATCAGCTACCCCACTGTTGCCCTCTTACAACTACCTGAAAGGAGGCTGTAGTGAGGTGGGGTCGGCTTTGACTCCCAAGCCACAGGAGATAAGACAAGAGGAAATGTCCTCAGGTTGCACCAGGGGAGGTTTAGGATGAATATTGGGAAAAATTTCTTCACCAAAAAAGGGTTGTCAAGCGCTGGAACAGGCTGCCCAGGGAAGTGCTGAAGTCACCATCCCCTGGAGGTATTTATAAGACATGTAGATGTGACACTTAGAGACATGGTTTAGTGGTGGACCTTGGCAGTGGGACTCAGTGATCTGAAACGTCCTTACCAATCTAAACAATTCTATGATTCTATGTTTCCTATGGCATAAGAGCAGGCATGTCTTCCTCCTCCCTTCTGCAGCTCATTCCTGTAACCAACTCCTTTGACAGGCAAGAGTGCTCAGGAGGTGGATGGTGATTGCTAGGAAAACCCAGCTTATCTGAGTGCATTTTTGCTCAAGGAGATCATTGATGTTATTTGGGATGCTGTCATTTGTTAGCAGTCTCAGGAAATGAAGGGGACTACCCAGCTGGGGAGTCTTTGGACCATCTTGGTTACACCTCATTCCTCTTTCAAGACTTTTGTCTCATTGCAGCAGGCAGGAACGGGTTGGTCAACGGGAGCTGGTTCTGCCAGAGACAACAAATTTGGGGCCTACACAGCACTGAAAAAATGGTTTGCATCAGGCTGGAGATGAAGAAATTACGTGGGCAGGTGGAGAAAGGCTTCAGTAGGTAAGGAACCAATGTGCCAGAGGCCTTAAAGGGAAGGGCTGGCTTCACTGGCACAGCAGTAAACAAAAGGGAGATTTGTCCTGAGGATCAAACCTGCAGCAACTTCAAGGAGAGAGCAGCAAATGCAACTTTTCCATCTCCACGGTGGGAACGGCTGTTTCCCAGATGCTAGCGATGCAACAGGGTGAGTGAAAAGAAGCTGGCCAAGAAAGGTGTTTAGGAGAACGTTGGGTGCACTCTCAGCTTAGGGGCTACGTAAAAGCACCGGTTAAATATTTCAGGCTTCTTGCTGCATCTGTATTCAGAGCACTGGCATTGCTCTCGCTCAGCGCTGACGTTGTCACCAGGAGCAACAGCACCGGGTCCTTGCTGCGCAGCTGCAATTAGCTCACCGCAATTTGCACTGCAGGTAGCACCGCAGGCTGCCAGCTGCTCCCCCAAGGAAGAAGATCCCCGCACCCAGCACTGACCAAGAAGCTCCAGGACAGGCGAGGAGTGCAGGTTACTGTGAAAAAAGCTCCCCATTGGGGGAACTAGATGTGATAAATCTCAGCGGGCTGGGCATAAGCTGGGCTGTGCAACAGGTCCAACCAGCCGTGGACTAGTGGCCAAGCTGTGACTGCAAGTGTTTAGAGGGGCAGTCACAGCCCTCAGGTCTGTTGGGGACAGTGTGCTGAGCCACGCTGGCCGGGGCGGGCTCTGGCCCTGAGTAACAAGTGGATATGGGTGAACAGCCCAGGAAGGACGCGGGACCTTTCTGAGCGCTATGTGAAGGATTGGGCTTTGGCAGGTGGGAACAGGCCAGGAGAAGTGGCCTGGACTCCAGCCACAGGAGGTGGAGGAAGGGCTGACACAGCGTGTGGGAGAAAAGGAAGAAGGAGAGGGAAGGAGTGATAGGATCGGAGCAGGGTGCCAGAGCTGCCTCTCCTCCCCGGGTTTCAGCGTACACCCTTCCCGCCGGCTCGCTGGGACTTTCTCACTTGTGCAAACACTGTCTGTTGAGCTGCCCTCCCTGCCAGCCCTGCCCCTGGCAGCGGCTGTGAGGAGAGGAGGGGGACCTTGGTCCAGAGGGGTCCCAGCTAAACTGAATTTACTGCTCCAAGACTCTGGAGGGCACTGAGGTGAGGAGGCTGGTAGATGTCAAGAAGACACTGAGTCGCCAGTCAAAAAAAAGTAGGACAAGCTGCATGGACAGGATTTTGGTGGAAGCAAGGAGACAAATAGTGGGAGGAGGTGAAGTTACAATCAGCACAGTCAGACCTTGCTCAAAGTCTTTGGCACGCGAGGACCACACTTGTAGGATTTTTTCTCCCTCGCGAAGTTGTAGGAGGGCTGAATGGAGCCCAACAAAATAGAAGGCAGATCCTGGGCGCTCATGAGACCAGGAGCAGGGAAAACAGCAGAGCTCAGAAAGTGGCAGGTACTCTTTTAACAGCCCCACAGCCAGGTCTACAGCAGCAACTTCTGTGACGGTCACATTGCTTTTACAGGAGGCAGGAGAGACAGAGGAGCATGGGTTTGTTGTGGTTTCATCTTGACAAAAATGTAAATATAGTAAGCATCCAGAGAAAAGGTGCATTGTTTTCCAGTCGCCCCTTTTGCTGGTCTGAACCATAATTACTGCGATAGGGCTTCCTTCTTCCACACTGAAAGCTTCCTTTTGTCAGAGAAGACCCAAGACAATTTGCATCCATTCATTTACTGCAAAGAGATGGATTTTTCACCATTCTCACAGGGCAGTGACCCCAGAGGCTGGTTTGGTTCAGCCAGTCTCCCGCACCTGCCAGGATGCAGACGCGGCACAGCCAGGCTCCCTTGCAGTGGACAGCTGCTGAAAGAAAAGCAGGACAAGCAGCATTTTCCCCAGTGTTCCCACTGTATTGATGCAGCCCTGGAGGCATCTGCTGTGTTTGTTTGGAGCAGGGGCTCCTCCCCAGGGCTGTTCTGGCTCCTGCTAGGAAAGGGAATGGTGCATTCTTACGCCGGTGATTTATGATCTCAATTCCCTCTCACTGGGCTCATTTTCTTTCTCAAAGCGAATTCTGCAAAGCCTGAAAAAAACCCCAAATGACTCTGCACATGACAATTGAAAGCAGTTCCTACAGCAGAGTTTCCTGCAGAAATCCTGCTGTGGCCTTCAGTTAACATGCTAGGCAATGTCATGCGGAAAAGATGGCTTTACCCTGACGGTGTCCCTTAAATCGTAACAGAAGCCAAGACATTTATAGCTCAGCCTGTGCAGAGCATCTGGAGTCCCCTGCCCCCTCGTTGTCATGCAAAGGGCTGTATCCCTGCAGAAGACCATTCCCAGACCTGTTGAAATACCTGTCTTTTCAATACCACATCAAATTGTACAATGAGCTACATGGAGAATGTTTATTTTGACATACCCTTTCAGAAACATATAAAACGCCTCAGTGGATCAGTCTTCCTGTTCTACTGTTCTGCTGCATCAAGTTTTCCGTATCTCTCTTATTACACTGGATCTTGTGATACATGTTATCCCTCCTCTTTCAACCAGTCTAAATTTGTCCAAGGTGGCCTGAGGCAAGAGAGCCGATCCCCGCACAGCTTCTCCTCCCACACTGCACAGTGTTTCTTTCTATGTTTTTGCATTTGCTACCTTCCCTTTTAGTGACTAGCTACATGTGCTATGAGAATATTCCCAAATCCCCACACCCTAATGGGATCAGCCTCCCAGAGTCCTAACCAAAACTCATCACTCATCTCTGATTCCTGCCAGATTTTTCAGAACTTGCAGAGGCTGCCTGACCTCACCAGTCACCTGGTGGCCTGGTTCGGTGACCTGGAGACCAGCAGTGGTTTCTCTCAGTTCCCTCTCTCCAGTTCTTACTTACAGATCAGTGGAATATTCAGACCCTTTTTCTCCTCTCTCTCCCTCCTCCCTGACACTCTCACTCCTCTCCTCCCCCGCCTCCCCCCCAGCCCAATCCACAAAACAGAAACCTGACACAAAATTCTTCCAGGAATACATTAATGAGCCTGAATTTTTGACCAGCTGCTGGTTTGTGTTTTGAAGGAGCAGCGCTATGCTCAGGCTCATCTAGCCGGACCACGCCTGAGGCTTTACAGACCCAGCACAAAGAACGGACCACAAGTAACAGAGAAACGATGTAAGAACATGGAGATCAGCCCATTATTATCACGCTAGGACTGAGAGCTAATACTGCTATTTGTTGCATAAATTGTAGCCGTCAATGAGTAAGCATTTTGGGTGTGGTGCTGTGGCTGTGCCTGCTTCTCCAGGAGCTGGTGCTTTGATGTCGGTATCTGTGTAAACGTACCTTTCAGATGCTAAACCCACAGACCCTCAGGCATTTGGACAGGTGGGTGCTGGAGAGCTGAGCGTGTCCCTGACAGCTCTCTGATCAGATGCACCGCGCCTGTCTGCAGCCTGCTGATTTCTGACATCCTGAGCTGGAGCACCCCCCTGCTTGCAAACAAGGCAAAGCCAGCGTCCTTTCTGCAGGGCTGTTCTAAGAAAAATAAGATTCTTTCCAGAACTGGTCTCCTTTGGGATGCTAAAAAGCAAGAAGAGGTCAGCCCAAAGAGTGGCATTTCTGAAAAAGCCGCAAGCGCTGCCTAATGGGTTCTTTGCATGAGCTACAGTGGCCTCTGCCATGTCATTCTGCTATCACCCAGCCTTGGTTATTAGTGCCAGATACTGCTTGGTTGGCAGGAACCACTCTGCTGAGGTCAAAGGCTCCTTTTCTTTATGCAAGGTCTAATTATGTGAAAAGATGATGCAAGATCTGGCCATTTTCATTCAATGCTTTATTAATAGCAATGCTAATGCAGGAAGCCACTCTGCTTTATTCCACTAAGGAAATCAGTGGGAAATGCTTGAGAAAAGACTGTGTATGGTCTCAACCCAGAATTTTCCTCTGCTGGAACGTTTTCTCATTTAACGCTACTGATGCAAGGAAATACCACCAAAAGTCCAGGTGCAGATCTTTACTGGTCTGTGCCAAGAGAAAAAAAAAAAAGGAATGCTAACACTGCTTTCTCATTCAAACTTCTCACTAATTAAAAGAGGAAAATTAGCTAATGAGGTCTAAAGGTATTTGGGGAGGGAGCTGGACCAGGGCTGCCACACCAAATTGTATACAGAGTGGTTCCAGGACAACGTCAGTGGCAGGCAGCAGGAGGGGAAGGCTGAAGCACAGGAAGCATTTTCCAGTCTGGTACCCTGAAATGAATAAATATAATGTGCTTCCCTCTCCTTCATCCTGCTCCAAGCTCAGATCATGGAGGGGAAGGCAAAACTCACCTGGCTCATCTTCTGTCTCTTAGGAGGCTGCAGGATCCTTGTCTGATCCATCAGGAGGTTTCACTGCTGTCTCTTCTGGGCTTTTCTCACACAGTTTAGCTAGTTCGCATACAACTGGGGTAGAGGAAGTGCTGTCAGCTGCACTTGGTCCAGCAGCTGTCCCAGCAGGAGGATCTCCCTTTGTCTTGCTGGCAGATGCCTCCCGATGTAGTGCCAGATCAGCCACTACCCTCTCTGTGTCCCTGTGGATGATCTGGTGAGCAGCATAGATGTGTTTTCTCTGGGACCGCCTCACTGTGCATAAACAGAGGTAAGGCTTTTACTTGGAAATGTACGGCAAAGTGTTCTCCGTAGGGGAGAAGGGAGGGATAGCTTTTAGCCTTCCTGCAGCTGTGGAAAAGTCTACCTCAGGAAAAAAAATCACGCCCTTCTAACTTTGGCTGGAAGTGTTCTACTGCCACCTAATAGCAGCAACCAACTTTGCATTTCCCTTTGAAGACTAGCCCCCACAGGGGAAAGCACCATTTTCCTTTCCAGCTTAGAGCATAACTGCCCAGGGTGTGTTATCAGGCTTTAAAATAACTTCTCCTTCAGTGTTTGTTAATTGCAGCAGGCCTCTGGAAGACTGGAGCTGAAATCTGCCCTCTCCTGTGTTATGATTTTGCCTGCACTGAGAAACTCTTACTGAGGTCAAAGTAAAATTTGGAGACAGTATAGACACACCGTAACCAACACTTTTGCTGCTGTGGGATTGTCCTCTGTTGTCTTTTACAGTTTTCATCCAATCTGATTTGTATATATTTCCAGCCCATCTCTTAGGAAGTAATTACCCAAGCCAAAGCATTCACCCTACCATTCTCTTCACTGCTCTTCACTATTCTTTGTTCCTGCTTTCTCTCTCTCAACTTAAGATGCTGATAAAACAATCATGGGGATTGAAACACTGCATGCTTGTAAGGAGGATGCGGGGAATGTTGCAGGAATGAGCTGTGGCTCTCATCGTGCCACTTCCCTGCAAAAGTCCAAGACTTCCACGTTGCTTTGGTCTGTTTATGTTGTATTTTAACGGTGAATCTGACCCACTGGCGCCTTGCATGCTGTCATACAGTTCTGCATACTGTCACTGACTCAGCTGCCCAGCGTTACTAACCCATCCTGTTTATGTTTACCCATCTCCCAGATCCTTTTTGTCAACAATGAAAGCAACTGGATCACACTGTTTGAAAAGCTGACCTTCACCAGGCAGCTCTCAATTCCCGGAAGAGCTTTCTCTACCCAAGGCATTTTGGCATCAATCGTGTATGCATGAACTACATCAACTGTACTGGGAATACTCTACTGGTATTGCTGCAGTCCATTCCTCCACCCACAGCTGAATTCCATCGGAAAGAAAGCGGGCTCAAATGGGTGAGTGATTGTCTTTTAAAAAGCAAGATTTTTCCGTATCAGTACATTGACTTCTACTTCCAATAAGAGAGGGTTGGTTCAGAGGGGTTTCAGGGTGAGCCAGTACTGGATAATCCTTGCTTTTATGAACAGGAATGTGGCAAAAAGAAAAACACGTAAGAGAAGAAAAGACTGATTAATGACAAAATACAGATGTTTAAGGAGAAGCTAAAGTGTAGGCAGACTGAACTTGCAGGCCCTCAAATCTTTGTTATACAAATGGATTTGTTCCTCTGGCAGGTCAGACAACCGTGCTCTCAGATCACTTTCTGCTTGTTTCAAGGAAGGTGTACACGCAGGCGCGTGCCAGGTTGCTAAAACACAGTTTCGTATCTGTCCATCTATAGGGAAAGCTTTAAAAGCTGCCAAAGAAATGCAATACACTGATGTGCTCATGAGATCTAATGCCATTCTTTGATACTATTTCCTTTGGATTTACACAGAATAGTTACTGGTTCTGTTTCCCTAAAAGCATCACTCTGCAGTTTTATGGCAGGGTGTGTTCATCAGAGCGTACATTTGGTACAATTCATCTAACTCTTAAGTGTATAAAGTCCCCTCCACCTCATGCAGCAAGAGCAGAAGAGAGTATGACCCAAGTCTCTTCCTGACATTTGACGTCTGAAGTCACAAAAATACTGTGGCAAATTTCACCTGATCATGTTTGAAGGAGCCTTCGTACTTTATCACCGATTGCTGCAGCCCTTCCACCAGCATCCACCTTAGCTTTTGTCTGGGTCTAGCTCTGCTTTCCAGACAAACCCACTGTAGCTATTCACAGATTTTGAAATATTTTTTTTTTCCATCTGTTGCTTGAGTGTGCTTTAGAGCTACTTTTGTTCAGTAGCTGCTGCTGCATTAAAGCCCAGTACATGTTGTCTTCCTTGATGGTACCTCTGTATATCCAGAATTCTGGGCCACCTCCAGGTCTTCTCTTTCTGTTCTTGTTTCTGAGACAGGCTAACCTGTCTGTGTTAGTGCCTGAGCTGTAGGCTTCATTGACTAAAGTTACATCACCTGCTTTGGTAGGCTTGCAGAAGCAGGGCTAAGGAGAAGCGAGGTGATTTAAGACCATGCAGAATTGCCAGCTGCTGAATAGATACTTTTGTGACAAATGCATGAACTAGGGAGAAAAAGGTTTGCACAATTCAGAGACTGCAAAATGTGTTTGAAGGGTTTGGGTTTTCATTCCCAAAGCAACACAAAAAGCAAGGCAGTAAGTGCCTTTGTTCTCAAGTCAGAGAAGTGCACCGTGGCAAGGGCCACTTCAGACTCTGTTGTGATACAATTGCTTTCCTTAGGTTATATCCACTTCCTGTGCGTGACTGGTTTAGTTGCATCTTCTGAGTGTGCTGGTCAGTGGAAACATCCCAGTTAAGAACAGCCATTTATTCATGATATTCAATGTAATACACAGGTTTCCAGGGCTTTCCCCTCTGTATTTTGACAGGTATTATTCCATTTTAGCTAAACAGAAGCATCCTTTATAGCTACAAGATTATCTACTTAAAACGTGATGCCCCAACAGCCAACCCTAAAACCTTATCTTTGCTTCTAGCTCTCAACCAACTGGGGGTGAGGAGGAAAGCACAGGAAAACATATAATCTTCCTTCCACATACAGCATATATTTAAGTAATTAGCCCACTAAAGACCTCTGCAGTTTTTAGAAATTGCCATAGAACAGACAATTGACAGCCATGTTAATTAAAGACTTTTCCCAGTTTGTTTTTAAAGGTACAATGGGCTGATTCTTTTAATGTAGCTTTATTGTTGCAAATACACCAAATTTACACCAGGTCTGAATTCAGGCCACCATTTTAAAAGACTAAGGCTCATGAGAAATTGCTGAAAAAGGGTCAGAGGGCTTAACTTTCTACCTGTGGTGTGCAAACGAGGAATCTCAAAGAACTGAGGCAACAGTGCATCTTTCCTGTCAGTGAGCTAGAGTGAGGAGGCTGAAGCAGTTGACAAAGAGAATGAAGCTATGGACTCCTTACCTTTTTCTCTCATAGCCATTTTCTCAGCTTCTGGAATCAGGAAACTGTAAACCAGCTCTGCCACAATCTCTTCTGACTGTAGGCGAGTTCGACTACAGAACAGATGCAGAGTGGTATTAATATTTTAATTTTATTTCCAGATCACCTCTGCAAACACAAGACTCCCTTGTAAATATTCTCCCTATTTTCACGGGAGTGTATTGTTACGGCAGTAATTGTCAGCTGGGTCTCTCTTTATCCTACAAACAGGCGACAGCGCGACTATTCCCCTTTGCGCTGTGCTGCCAATATGTTCAATACTGCATTGGAAAGCAGTTTTTCCAGGGAGAGATCACCCTAGACTCCTTAGCTTTGAAGGCATTTAGAAGCCCAGTACTCACTGATGACAAACTGGGTTAGACATGCAGATACTTCTGAAGATTTGCATCTTTGTCAATTTAGTCTTTGGCCCATTGCTGAGTTTGCTAAATTTCTCCCTTTTGTGACTCTGCACTTGGCTGGCCCCCATGCTCTTTTCCATGCCAGTGTTTGGTGGATTCCCAGCTGGCCCAGGGGCTGCATGCATTATCTATGCTTCATTCTCCCCAAGGATTTCAACATTCTGGTTGTATTCATCTAGTTACAAAATACACAGCTGCTGTACCATAGGAGAGTCACTGTGTCATTGGGATTTTTATGGCTCAATTCCAAAAAAACAAGAGCATAGAAACTGAAATGGAGGTTTGGCAGGTCCTAAAAAGTATTCACTGCTCCGGCCAAACACAAGACTGTGGTGTTCTCAACAACTTACTCCACTCAAAGTGCCTTGTCAGGCAGCCATCAGTATGACTGACCCCCATGGAAATCGGCAGTTTCTTAAAGAACAGCCACCCCGGAATGAAAGGCTTCTGTATAGCTGTATCTTCTAGCATCTCTTTCAAACAGATTTTCTGTAGTAGTGTAAATAAATGAAAAGACCAGTATGAATGGGTATTGCTTTAGGCAGTTCCCAGATTCACTTGAAGTTCAGTCACAGCATCGCATTGGCATGGAGAAGTCTAAAAAGGGTATTTCACAGATCCCACAAGTGATTTGCAGAGGGAATCTGGCACATGGTGTAAAGAAATAAGGTTCTGATGGATTTATATGCGTGTACCAGTTAGTAACAGTGCGGGTCCCATACAGCAGCCACACTAGGCAGATGATCATGAACAATTCTGCTCTGCCCTTCCCATGTCTTAGATTATACATGCAACCACAGATGCAGATGGTCAGCAGGTTCTAAACTGCTGTCAACAGCCTTTAATGTGCCGTTTAATAACGTACCGACTTTCCATTTCATAAGCAATGTCATTGATTTCTACAGCCATTCTCTGAACCTCTTCCCTGGCTTGTTCTTCAGCTGTGTTCTCCATGCTAGTCAGGATAACGTCTTCCAAGTAAGAGTCAATAGTGCTCTGGTGCATTTTCACCACCTGGAACAAAAACATTATTCCAAGACGTTATTCCTCTGCCTATTGGTCTGCCAGGAGCATGGTGGAGCTTCAATTCTGCTGCAGCAGGTTAGTTCTGTGAATGCAATGGCAGTTGCTGCCTCAGTTCTCAGGGTTGCCCAAGCAACAGTTGCCAAAAAGTAATCATCAATACTGACTTCAGTAAATTAATCAGCTTTCATGCAAGCAAATCCTGAAGGAAAAAGTTTCAAGCCAATAAAAGTAACATGATTAAAAACAAGATAAAATTATTGGTTTCCTTATAATGTTTGTTGAGCAGAGATTCTAGAAATGGGTGTTTTCCTTCTGCTAATCTGAAGGGCACAAGCTTATGGTGCTTTGACCCTCCTTGCTTCCCACTCAGAGATGCTGAAAAGAGAAGAGGAAAAGCTAAAATTAAAAGAAAAATAAACATGATGCTAGACTCTCTTGGTATTAACCTCCTCCCACAAAGTTTGAAAATTCATTCCTTTGAACTGGGAGAAATATACTTCATGCAGTCAGGAACCAGGGAACAGGAACAGGACTATAGAATAGTTATGGAATATGGTAATAAAGGATTTTTGTTTCTGGATTTCAAGGTTACATTATCTAATATCATTACATCAAAATCACTTTTTTACCTCTTGCTATTTGCACTCTACTTTTGGGGGGCAAAATCTTTCCAAAATTTTGCTTAAAAGCATCCTTCCAGGGAGAGTACCTAATAGTTTTGCTGGACAAAACATTATTCCTAAAGATGATCTAGGTACATCTGTTCTCCACAGGTGTTTTTTGTGGAACTTTAAGAAACCTACATCCATTCATGATATGCCTAACAGGACTGTCTGTAGGGGTATTTGGATCATCCTGAATTTAATGCCCTCCATTTCAAAACTAACCATCACTAAAGTCAGAGCTGAAGCACCTCCCTTCTATCTGGACCTACCCATAAGGAGGTATTTTCTACAAATTGTCCACAGTCCCATCAGTTCCCCTCTCTTGCCTGTTTGAAAATCTCATCTTCTTCCTTACGCTGCCTCTCTTCCACCTGACGACGTCCACTCTCCTCTGCTTCCCTCATCCGCCTCTGCCTCTCAGCCAGCATGACAAAAGCGTGGATCTTCCGCTCTTCTTGCAGCCTCAACAGCTCTTTGGACAAGAAATCAAACGTGTTCACCAGTACTCTTCCTTCTTCCCTGGCCAAGTGTTTTTCCAATGATGATAGCTTTTAAAAAAAAAATGCAAAGAATTACGCTACAAACCCCAGGAATGCTGTTCAAAGTCCCAGGACTACCACAGGCATGTGAAACAGCTCTGCAACATCCACTCAGACCAGCCACAGAGCTTTGCATTCTTCTCGTTTTACATGCACTGGCCTGGATTCTGCATAATGTAATGTTCCTGTATATAGGCTCTGGCGGTATCAAGAGGCTGAAAGATGGTAAAACTAGTCAGGCTGGAAATAATCCCGATATTGTCACACTACGAAAAGCAGCCCCTATGCTTCAGTGGGTGGGAGGAGATAAAGTGCTAGACATGCTGTATTCCAGTTATTATCATGGAATCATAGAATCATAGAACGGTTTGAGTTGGAAGGGATCTTAAAGATCATCATGTTCCAACCCCCCTGCCCTGGGCAGGGACACCTCTCCCTAGAGCAGGTTGCTCAAAGCCCCATCCAGCCTGGCCTTAAAAACTTCCAGGGATGGGGCATCAACAACTACCCTGGGCAACCTGTTCCAGTGCCTCACCACCCTCACAGGAAAGAACTTCTTCCTAATATCTAATCTAAATCTCCCCTCTTCCAATTTAAAACCATTACTCCTTGTCCTGCCACTACACTTCCTGACAAAGAGTCCCTCCCCAGCTCTCCTGTAGCTCCCTTTTGTGGCTGTGAGTATGACTAGAATAGTTGCTGTGGCCATTATTACCGGGCAATGCTCCACTGCCCAGAGCAAGGAAGGGGAGGTATAAAAGTGACAATAAAATTACTTCAGCTGCATATCCTCCATCTTCCTACGCTAAGCTTAGCTAGACCAGAACAGAAAAAAATAGCATCAAAAGTTGTAAATGAAGCTTCTTCCTAGCATTTGGAAAGTAAACCCTCAATCTTTATGAGCAGGGAGTTTGAGTAAATGTTTAGGAAACTCTGCAATTGTGAGTACAGCCATATTTCTGTCGTCTCCTAAGGATATAAAACGTTTGTTAACAGTTCAAAGCCACCTCAGTGAAATGGTATGTCTGTGGTTGGACATTCACGATGGGACCAAAGTGATTCACCTTGCTGAGATAATACAGCAACCATGAGTCCCTGCAGTTTTAGGTATTGAATTATTACCTAAAACTGTACAAATTACTAACTTCTAACAAGTTCAAATCAACAGTAATTATATGGAGTTTTAAGACGTGCAAACGAGACCTTAAAATTCCAGGTAATGGAAAAAGAGAAAGTCTGTGACAGAGCAGAGACTAGTTTCCAGGCGTTCAGCGTTACTGTGCCATTCACTCCTTGTTCTAAGCACATCATGTTTTATGGGTTGGGTACGTGGGATTGCACTTTGGAAAGGGACAAGATCTAAGATAAGTTCATTATGTTCAGTACAAACTATGAAGCCACTGTCCTTGGTAGGAAGGAACGTCTGGAACTGGGTGGGATACATAGGCAATAACAGAGTGGGCCTGAATGTGAAACCCAAAATGGAGCTGAAATATTCCCAACAAGTAGTAATAAATCATCTTACTTATACTGATGTGCTTATGCAGTGTTTCAAAGAAAGTGCGATCGTTGGTGTTGCGCACACCTTCAGATGGAAGACAGTAATGCAGTAACTGCACCAGCCCACAGCCACGGATAACATTGAACTGACATGTTGCTTCCTCTTTATTGTTCCAGGTGCTGTGTCTAAAATTTGCATGAAATGGAGGGAAACATCCCAGGAACACTCTTGTCTTAGACTTCTGCTATATACAAGGTTGAAATTTTCAACCCTTTCACCCTTTTATCTGCAGTTTCCATCCTCTTTCTGCAGGAAACATTTCTTGAAAAATAGCTCTTTTTATACTGAAAAGACCAAAAACCTGAAAAAACCTGTGGCCACCAAAGATTAAAGAACTGTGAGTACTCAGTGACTCTCTAAAATAGCCACACAGATAGAAAACTCCTGCATACGCATTCCAGAATGTTTTAAAGTTCAGAATGTTCAAAGACCCGAGCCTTGAATGTTTGGATTCAGAGCTACACTAAAAAAACCAAAAAGCTAGAGTAGAGGAAGTAGATACCAGCAGAGGGGGATAGTGGCTCTCCCAAAAGGAAATTCTGAGATCAGAGGTCAGGATCTTTACCATTTGCTCTCTCTCCCATGTCTATGAATGTCATTACGGTGTCTGAACTGCTGTCTCCTCCACTCTCACCTGGGCTTCCAGAAGAGAAGGAGCATTTCAAGTTCCTAGTGCCTAAGGCTTCCATTTTCTCCTAATTCCTCAGTAGAAAAATTCTGTATTCCTGCATTCCACATCTGGGCTCCCTGTGTATAAGGGAGCATCCGGAAATGATAAACAGTAAAACACAGTCAATTGGTTCAATTTTTACTGAGATCTGAGGGGAAATTTTGTTGCTGCCCACCCAGCAGGAAGCAGTGGTCTGGCTTCATCTCCACCAGGCCAGCTGGCCAGCGGATGCTGTTGTTACAATCTGGAACATGCAGAATTGCCTCACAGCTGGTCACTGAGAAAACAGGAGAGTAGTAAAAACTATAGGAAAACCTGCAGGAATGTGGGAATTACTGTGTAGCTGAGATGTAGTGAAGCCTGGACAAAATTTCTTTATGATCCTTTTTAGACCAGTAGCTGCCTGCAAGGGAATAGGATGGGGGTTTGCATCCTCAGCTCCCACTAGATCCTTGGCAGACAACGGAGTACAACATTTCTCTATTCTCTGTAACAGTGGCAAGTACAACAACGTGGCACCATTGCTAAGTCCTAGAAGTCTCGAGCCCAGCAAGATATACAAAGTCTGCTTTGGCTTCTTTTGCGATGCTTTATGCCCAAAGAGAAGCCTGAGAGAGTGCCAAGCCAGAAAAGGAACAGGAAAATGACAGAACAGTTGTACACATCAGTGAAACATCTGACAGACATGAGTGAAAAGCATGTGTTGTGATGCCAGGTCACAGCACTAGTCAAATGGATTGAAATGTGGGAAAAACTGAGGTTCATCAGACTACAGTTTGTTCAAAGCCCTGTAAACATAAGTAAGTGCTCTGTCTGCAAACAAAGCGAGTGCAGTCTGGGTAGCAGCTGCGGCAAGGGCGCCTCAGTCTGTTTCTGAGATTCCCCAGAGCCCCCACAGCAGTGAAAGCGATTTTAGCCCCTCAGGCGTTCAATGCTTGGCCTGTGCTAGAAGAGCATTTCTGTTACTTGGGGTGCTTTCTGTGCTGTGGACAATAGAAAACATAAAGAAATTAAATGCGAGAGTATTGGTGGTACTGAAAGAAAAGAATGTCTGTTCTGGACTGTGTTGCGAATCAGCCTTCCCATCTATATGGGGCAAACCTTGTGCATTTCCAAGTCATGCTGTTGCTGTAGGGCCAGTCTCATTTGCTCCTCTGCCTTCAAAATCAGCTGCTTGTCCTCCTGGAGTGCATGAGTGGTGCGCAGCTCTTGAATCAGTTCCAGCCGCTTCTCCTTCCCTTCAAACATCTTTAAAATAAAGTTTAACAACCAAACATATTAAATGGAGAATATAGATCAACATGGACCTAGTTCTCTGTAACAAATTTGTGGCTGCATTTAGGCAAACACTATCGCTGTCAGGTAAATCTTGCCTGAAACCTCCTGCATAGAAGATGAAGAGTGAGACCTTCTGCTGTGGAGTATAAATGATCCCTTGCTACTTTATTATAAAATAAATTATTTTTTTGTGTTCAGCTTCACCCAGAACTCAAACCATGGGAATGCAGAACAGCAACACCCATGTTAAGCAAAAAGGGCAATAGCCTACTGGATATCCTGTTATATCGGCCTCAATGTCAAAACTTCCTAGTGTGAGCATTGCCCCTTTACCTCAGTCCAGGGTGGTGGGGAGGTTGTTGAAGTTACTGCTGTCCCTGTCATGGGGTTTTGTGGTCCAGCCTTTCCCTGCCACTGTCCTATTATTTTCATTTTCCCTCTCCTCCAACAGGACTTCCAAAAGCCCAAAGGATCACTCAACCCTACTCACATCTTTCTCCAAGTCACGTGTTTCTGATCCAGTCGTAGCTGGAGGGAGATTCCTAAAATGATGGAGCATTTTGTGATAAGAAACACACCAGTCCTGCAGTGGTATCCAATATAATTCTCACAGATCACCACAGACCCAGAGAAAGGTTGGGAAGAATATATTCCACCTCAAGCAACTTTCACAGTATTGCACTGTTTGCTAAAGCTCAGGACAGGGGTCCCACTTGGGAACACTTTACAAACATTAAATAGTTAGTGCAAGAGAGAATATAAATTTTATTCTCAGCAGGCATGAAAACAATTCTGGATGCGTCTGATCAAAAGTCACAGACTTGCTTAATGTAAAGCTCACAAGGCATGGCTACTCAATTAATTTTTACCTAGACCCATTTCTGCTCCACTGAAAGCAGAATGATGGGTCCTGCACTTGCTGGAAATCATGGTGGTATGATTCAGTTTCTCCTCATCTAAGGTTCAGCTCACCTGCACAGGAAACTGGAAAGATGGTGTGAAATACATGCTGCCCTGCTGGGATGTGGGAGGTTTCTTGTGCCTGGGATCTTGGCATAATCAAGGCAAAATGTACTCATGGTTTAGATCTAGTCCAGAATTTGCCGTTTCAGAAATTCTGCTACAAAGCATCTACTTAAACAGCTAAGAGTAGGGATGGCAGGAACAGTGAGAAACTCACAGACATGTTCCTGTGAAGAAAGTTCCTGTAAGAAATTTGGGCTGGAGAGCAAAGACTTCAGCCTTGAAGGACTCCAGATAACATACAGGAGGATATGCTGCAGAAGACTCATTACCCTTGATTAGTGCTGTGGAAGAAAGATTGCAAACACACTTTCAATCATTCAGACCATCATTCTGAAGAGTGACATAAACAAAGAATACCGTGTTCTGAATAGCCCTGCCTCGGAGCAACTTCTGCAGATAGATCACTGCCAGTTCTGTTTCCTCTTCCTCCTGCCAAAACACAACAAACAAATATCCACACAGTAATTAATTATTTCTTTGGAGACTGGGATTTCTATAGATTATCCATCTAACTATCAAAAAGTCAACCCATATCCAGCTTTTTCTCAGTTGTTTCTGAAGAACATTCTTCTAATTTCTAAGGAAAGGAAGGTGAGTCAGAATAATATATACTTCCAGGTTGTACAAGAGATGGGAGAGAAAGGCTGTATAATTAGATTCTGCTTGAGATTGTAGAGGGTCTTTAGAGACAAGTGCCTAATAATAATAATAAGATGTTGACGGAGAAAATGACTGCATGCATTAGAAGTACTGTTTGTAGCTTGACTGAATTTGAGTTTGCAAAATGAGCTTCAGCTACATTAATTTAACAGGTCAAGAGATTAAGGAGATAGAATTATTACTGAAGGAGGTACAAGAATGTTGGTAACCATAACTAAAGGGATTGAATTAAAAGGGAACATATACATTTTTTTCTTTTGATATTTACTTCCATGGTGAACAGTAAATTTTAGACTCAGAAAATGATAGTTTGGAAATAAAATTAATCACATTATTTTGTGATTTGTCTCTTTGAGAACTTTACTGGCCTAGCATTGTGTGACTAATACCAGCTTGGAGGAATGATGGAGCATAATAGGAAAGGGAACATGACCAAAGGAGAAAAAAAAAATTTAAAAGGCTTATTTTAAATGAAGGAAGGATAACTGGCAGTGTTTTTTCTTGCTAAGGGATCTTCTATAGTCTGGAGTTGACAGCAGCAGAAGAAAAAAGCCCATTGGGTGCCTAGGAAAAAAAAAAATCTAAAAATTGCAAGGAAGTTGTTTTAATAAAGAGTCTATGAAGTCTGCATTGAAATGTGGTATTTCAGAAGAGCTGGAAAAACAGGGAAGAGTGTGGGATGAGAGATGTGGTGTGGGTTTGAATCTTAGTGTCTGTTTTTTCTTAGGTCTTGAAGATTAAGTTTTCCAAATGCAAAAGGAAGCATTCCTACCTTCCATGCCACCACCTAGAAGGATCAAAGCAGAACTAGCCAAAGGACTTGCCTTATGATTCTTTTTTTCTGGAAAGAAGGGATGAATTTCCAGTCCAGTCAGAGACCTAAACTGTACCGTATCACCTGGCTACAGTGTGCCCTTCAGGATAGAGTTTTGGAAATGGAGATGGCACATATAGTGGACAGACAAGCCAAACCACTTGGTTTCATGCAAACTGAGGTTTGGATTAGATTTTTGTGGGTTGCATTTTTCTGTATTCTCAGTGTGCAGTGCTGCAAATGATCCCTTAGCAAGAGCAGTGATCAGCTTCTCCACATGCCTGCTACAGACCAGCAGGAAAGAATGAGAGGAGAAAGAAAGCCTGCAGGTTACCAGGAAAAAAAAAAAAAGAAAAAAAAAAAGAATTAAGGCTATAGAAGGATCGAGGAGCAGGGTGAAAACTAGACGGGGCTGGGAAAATGCGATAAACCAGTGAAGGAATTCAGAGATGCTGTGTGAGCTTGTTATGGCCAGTAAGTGCATTAGAAATGACCAGAGGAAAAGAGCAGAGGAGGTCTGCAGTAGTGCCTCCACTGTCTCCACTTTCTTTTATACCCCCTTTGTGGTCAATGCCACCCGCCTGCCACTGGCATGCTTTCCTTTTGAGATCCTCAACTCTAGTGGGAACTCTAGCTGGTGTGCTTAGCTGTTAGGTACTGGTGTCTGTATGGCAGAAAGAGAAGCATTAATGACAGAGAAGAGCTTTACTTTCAGTGCTCCTTGCACCCAGCTGGTAGGAGAAACCTTAGGTGGATTCTGCAAGGCAAGAGATGTTAGTGCTGCTCTTCAGTGGCTGAAGGGGCCTGATTTTACAGATGGTGGTTCACTGGAGAACTCCAGTCTTTTATGTGTTCACACATAAAGATACTTCAAAATAAAATAAAAGTTGACAGAATTCATTTAGGTGTTATTCTATGATACTGGAACTCTTTAAAAAAATTATAATCTGTAAACATGCTCAAGAATGACTACAGTCAGGGCATAAATCTTTCTGATTTCTTTCCTTGTTACCTGAAGTTACTTAAAAATTTGCTAAACTGATACATCTAAATAGTGTAAATCTAACACTGCAATACAATATCTAATACCTGAGAGCTAGTAAAGCTGTGAAAAGTTCTTCCCAAGGAGATATTCTTGTTTCAGTCACCTTAAAATAGACTGCATAAAACATAGGACATCATACTGCACAAAGGAAGACAGCATGGATTATCTAGGAATTCTTGCTCTCTCTCACTTTCATGGTTGGTTGAGTCTCTTAAATTCACAAGTTTAAATGGTAATTGTAACTGATTCTTACTACATCATGAAAATTATATTAATAAGCAGACAAAGCAATCCACTGGGGCAACCACATCTTAAGTACATTTCTTTAAGAAAGGAAAAGAATTTGCAGCTCAACTAAAAAGTTGTTTTCTCCTACAGCATATCACATCCCCCATGACACATCATTACTGCTATTTCAGTCTCTGCAGAAGAATCATTTTCTGTGAACTGGAGCATGCTCATCAAAGACCGCACCCTGCGTGATGACAAGAGTTTCAATCCAGCAAACTGATGAAGGGCATGCTCAGTGCCAAGCACCCAAAATCTCATTAACTTCAGTGAGACTAAACTTAATCACTCTGCTGGATTATGATAGTGTTGTCAGATCAGAAGGTTGGGAAACAAAAACAACAACAACAACAACAATAATAATAATCTGCCTTTTTGTTCCCCAAGAACAAGGGAATAGCATGTCTATTAATTTATATCTTTATAAAATAAAGTTTAGTTAAAGACTTGGCCAATAGATATTGTAAAAGATTTTCAATTTTTTGGCTACTAGTATCTTTATAGTATAAAAAGAGATTAAGACAGTCTTAAGAAATAGTGATGGCTATTTCTAACCTGAATACATACAAAAAAGATAAAGCTCACTTCTTTGCTTCTCTGGGCATTTCTTTAACAACCATGTAGGAAACAATCAGGGATCAACAGGAAAAAAGGGCTAAACCCAGCCCACTTACAATTGATGGTTTTTCCAGGGTTGGAGTGGGTGGCCGAGGAATAGGCTTTTCTACTTTTTCAAGCAATCGGAGGGGCTTCTTTGGCTCCTTGACTTTATTCTTCTTCTCCAGTAGTGCCTGGAATAGACAAACAATTTAATTAGAAATGGGCTAGTGTTAAAGAAGTGTTCAGAAAGACCATCCTGCCAAGTTGCGTGGTTCAGATTGGACCTGTTTGCTTTCTAAACTCGTCAGAGAGGAGTCTTAGCCTCCAACTAGAAAGGAGAGTTTGGACCCTAGGTTCTGCCACCAAGTCAGTTTAATACAGCTTGAGCCCGGCACCTCTGAGAAGATGACCACTTCAGTTATTTTCCTGTGAGGCTTTAAAAACCACAGTCTATGACATAAGCTGCTCATGCACCTGTTCACACAACAAGCACATGTCTTTTCTGCAATCAAATTGTTCAACAGTTATGTGTCCTCCTTGATGACTAGAGTTCTAGTGCACGTGCTTTTACCTTCTCACACATTCTAATGGTCTCTTTGTCCCATCTACACCTGGATCTAATTAATTATTTTCCTATAGGATACAGTTAAGATTCTTTCAAAACATGAAAAATGGGTAGGTTTTTCACAATTTAATTACAGTTTACATATCACTACAGAATGGTTATAACTCTTCGCCTTTAACTATAGGTATAATGCTGCCGGTTAAAAATGTTACGCAGTCAGGAGATTTTTATGACGGAGGTCACTTGAAGAGCATATTGTTATGGTTCTGTGGCCCTTCTTCAGTGAAAGGTCTTTGTATGATATGCTGTTACTGTGGAGGGTTGAACCAAATGATCCCTTTCTTGCAAAATATGTTTTGAAACTCTTCTCTGCCCATCTGCAACTGCCCAGCGGCCCACTGGCCCACAGCAACTAGGGAAACTAACTTGCTTGAAAACTTCCTTCTACCAAGAAAATCCTCAAGCCCATTAAGAGTGGGTTTTATCATTTGCATAGCTGTTTGGTGGCAGATGCCAAGCCTTGTCAGCCAAAGAGGACTAGGAGTAGAAATGCACTACAGCCTCAACTATTTCAAGACACTTTCTAACTATTTAGAGAGCCAAAGTCCTGCCAATTTCCCGCCACATGCTGCAAGATATTCAGATAATCATTTCAACTGTACAGCAACACTTGCCTGCTGTGGTGTTCACACTTCAGCTCACAAAGAAAAGGGAAAAGAGTATGTACATTTAAAGCTCCTTCCAAATTATAATCCTACCACTGTATGGGTTGAATCTATAGTCTTTATTACTGAAAGAACTGACATATTCCAGAAGGGAAAAGTGTGCCTTTTTCTTTTCTCACTTGCTCTCTTTCAAATGTCCAAATGCAGTATTTCACTAGCAAGGGAAACCAAAGAAAAGCCTAAGAAAAAAAAAAAATCCCATACCAAATCTCTCTCTCCAGTAGGGGGAAATTGATAGCACTTGCACAGAACATAATTGTGAAGTTAATGAAGTTTTGAAACTCCAGTGGTCATTGTACAAAACTCTTCTTGCATACTGGATCTGATCTTTCAGGCCAGGATAATGAAATGCTCCAGAAAGGAATGAGATTTCTAGATGGAGGGAGTAAAATGCTTTATTATTGAAAACTTCAGTAATGGACCACGTTAATAATGCAAGATTCAAAGCCTATAAACTGCTTATAAGCCATGTGAAATGATTATAGCTCAAAAATGTTGAGATTTTCTGAACTGTTTCTTGTATTTGATGACCTTAGAACTCTCTGGCATGAAGATTATAACAGTGTTTGCTATGATTTATAAGGTGTTTTGCATGATGGGGGGAGAAATTGGAAGAAAAAAGCTGCTGCAATTGTGATTCTTTTGAAAACAATGGCTCCTATGTTTATTAGTACAATGTTGCATTCATAAGATTTTTTCTTATAAAACTTTAGGCTCAGAAAGTTAGCCAGAAGGAAAAACATACAACCAGAACAACAACTTTTAAAGACAGAAAAATCTATAAGCACTTCTGACGAGAAGGAATTCTTATTAATGTAGATTCCAGAAACATTGCAGTTCCCAGGAATGGTCTTACATTTTCCTGTCAGTCCAGTCTAATACCTGCTTTGTTATCTTTACTAAGTCAAAGATGCTTACCATTTGATTTGTCTAATCTGAGGTTTATGTTATTTTAACATTTTAATGAAAAAGAAAATATGTTTTTTTGCATTAACTGGTTCTGCCTAACTTAACAAGTTACCATTTTTTGAAACAGGGAGACCAGGGCCCAAAAATTGATGTAAAATCCTTTCTTTAAAAGAAAAAAGCACTACATCACTTGTTTCAGGTCGTAGGTTTGAAGTCATGGTATAGTCTGATTGGATTGGACAGTGAAGGACCATCATTTCCTTTTCATTTTCCTGCCAAATGCAGTGAACAGCAAATAGCACCCATGCTTTTGGCCATACGCTTTAGCTTCTCTGCTAGCTTCAGATAGAAGCAGAACTCTTGACAGGATAGTGGCTTGAGAAACAATCGTCTGTTCAAAAGAAATAACACGTTAGATTCCTTCTGTATCTATCTCCTGTGATCCTCTACTTTTCCCAAGACACTAGGTATATGTTATTTTCATGTACGGCACAGAGCATGCAGCCACATTTCTCTTTCTTCCTTTTTGCCCACGAATGGAGAAGGTGACATCATCAAGGACGGACTGACTACCTACTTTGCAATGAAGTATGGCTGCTGCATCTTGGTTGATCAAGACTGACATAACAGCTTTTAAAGCTTGTCTGCGCATGAGCCAACTAACACTGTGCTGGAGATCTGTTCCTGGTGAAGTAACTGCTTGAACAGGTTTTCCTATGCTTTAAAGCTGGCAGACATTTTCTCCAGATACAATCTTGGCCCTCCTGCTTCTCCACTTCCAGCCAGCAACTGGATAAAGGAGCACAGATGTGACGACAGTTGTACTTAATGCTGACATCATCTTGATCCAGCACTTTGAAACTACCTGACACTTCGTCCCTCTTGAGTCAGCAGAGCATACAGGGTCAGCCATTATTCTTCACTGGGATTTCTTCTAGCAGCTCCACCATTCCTTTGTGTATTTAGCTACCTACTTGCATTTCTTTCCTATAGGAACTAGCTCTAGCGGTATGTTATCTCCTTAATGCCTTGGACTTTCACACAAGGCTGTCTATATAATGGTTCACTTATATTCCTTAAAGCGCTGTCATCAGCACTGGCTAGAAACTAGATTTACAGATCTAGCTTAAGATACAGATCGTCGTTTTTACTGCAAAACCTGGGTAACTCCTGGTTTTGCCATGTTGTCTTCTTTTAGAAGAATACTGAGTGTACATAATACTCCTGCAAAAGTCTTCAGCCTGGTCCTCAAAAAGTCTGCGTCTAAAATCACTCATTTTTGGCGTGGTTTCAAAGCTGGAAGAAGCTGTTCTTATTCTCAAGAGGACACAGTTCCTTTTTGTAGTTCCTTGGATAATTGCTTATGCCTTCTTACAAGCTTTAAGCTTAGGAAAACCCTCAATATGGCAAACCAAGAGGAACACAATGAGGAGGACTAGTCCATCTGGCCACTTTTTTGGCCACAGAAGCAAGCCTTGGAAATGTCCTTTATTAAAATTAATTACTTCTGAAGGCAACATCTAGCATTCCTCTACTCTTTCTATTTGCCACCTTCTTCCACATACTATCCAGGGAAAATGAAAGACACTCATTCTAGAGCTAGATCACTGTGTATGCTCCGAATTTTCTAGACGCTGCTTTATTTCTAGGATTATGGAAGAAAATTTATAGATGAAGTGTGGTAGGACCACATTAAAAAGCAGCTTTTATAAAGAAAATTGCTCTGGCTGCTCAGCTACTGAAATAATGCAAAGCAACACAGTGCCCTTCTGAGCTGATCCCTAATTGTCTGCTTTAAACCTCTTTCATACTGTGAGTGACAGAGGTTGTTGGTACGACTGGGACTGCTTATGCCAAGTGGTCCGAAAGCTGTACTCCAAGTGCTAAATTCTGGTACTCTGGTACTCAAGTACTCTGCATCCTTTACTGCCCTGTTCTTGACAGCTCCAGTAGCTGATGGGGTGGAGCTGTCAGGGAGGCCCTGCTAAGCCAAAGCATGCTATAGTACCAAATTTGAGACAGAAAAGCCTCTGATGGGAGAAACGACTGTTAACCGCCCCACAGAACTCAAGTGCTAATTAGGGCAGTAATTTCTTGTTGCGCTGAACAGGATGTTTAAATCTAACAGTTGCTGAGACAGCCTTGGTGTTTCACAGTGTCACTACTTTCTGCCTGTCTGGACCAACCAGTCCGGTGTCTACTTCTCTGTAGCTAAAAGCAGCAGTTAAACTTTGCATAGTGGATTTATCCTCTTTGTTTGCAAAGGAAATGCTCTGTGATCCTAAAAGAAAATCCATTTTGCTTTTTTGTCCTGGGTAAATGAGTAATAGTTATGTTAGCCCTTCACTTGGCATAAGTCAATGTAGAGCAATGGTCTACATTGATTTAAAAAAGAAAATATGCAGAATCGTCTGCTTTTGCTCTGCATTCCATCTCCCTTTGGCCATCAGTTTTTCTATTAATAGAGACATTATTGTGTGAGCAGCCAGCATTAGGGCATAATTCTTTGTGACTACAGTTCAGACACTCCACTGTAGTCTTTCAAACCATGAGAACTATTTTGAACAAAGAGAATACAATTCCTGTAATTGGAATTCAGCTCTGAAAGCTTGGGCTAGTGTTCTGCTGCCAATGAGAACCGTGTTATGATCCAGATTATACATAGTCACTGCTTGAATTTTATGCAAAAAGCACCCAAACTCAAACCCCTTCAATACTGCTGTGCCTTCTCTAAAATTGTAGTGAATTGATGTCCTTAGTTCTTGAACAAATCCTCTAGCAGTCAAATTTTCTTTGAAAAATTTCCTTCTGAATAATAATTAGATGCAATGTTTCATCTTCTACAAAATCCAATGGCATTTAAATTTGAGATAATATGATTCATTTTTCAGAACAAGATTTCAATTTAAAATTCATTAGCAGAAAGTTACTGTATGCATTGACAGTGTTATTAAATTACACTAAACCAAGAAAGCTATATACATAATTTTCAATTATGAAATATTTCTTCACTAAATAAAGCACACGTGAAAGTTGCCAAGCTTTATAAATGAAATTCAATATTTTTCAGAGATACATCAGCCAGCCAAGAATACGCCTGATTTTAAAAAAGATAACCCTCAACAGCATCACAAGAAGTGTACTTAAAAGTACAAGTAATTTACAAATATTGTGACTGTAGATGCAAATGAGGCACTTTCTTCAGTGGTTAATTGCATATATGGACACCTCATCTGCATGAACAGTTGTGATAAATTAAGATTTGCAAAACACTATTAGCATGTTTGCAAATCAGACGCTGTTGTTAGGGAACAACAGTGATGTGCATCCACTGTTCTGATCCAATTTTACGAGTGGGGTCATTTTAATAATGCTTTGTTGCTGGTTTTTTTACAATATGTACTTAAAATGTACATTTCTAAAAATGTACAGAATTTTTAGAATATGAATTCAGACTTGGTTTATTTAATTATTAGTTTGACAGTGTAACCAGTAGGCTTGCCACTTGTACATTAAAAAAGCAAGGGAGAAATGAGAATCAACCAGTGGCAGAAATTCTAACTGATGTAGTATGTTCTGATCCAAATACCTGATCTGTAGGAAGACAGAAGCAGAATGCTTCTTTTCTATAGGGTTGTAGCAGAAGCATAGAGAGTACTGACAGACTGAGTTCCAGAGTAGTACAGGTCACGCCTACAACAGTCTGGATGTTTGATCCATTTGAAGTTGTTTTACAGAAAATATGAATTTAGCACAGGAAATTAGGAGAAAGCTTACACACGTCTTCCCAATTGCATTTCTGAGCAGTTCAAATCTAAGAGGAACTGACACGCTGCTGTATGCTGCTCCATACCTGGTGAACTTGTGCCAGCAATATCTCTAGCCTTGCTGCTCTTTTAACAAATCCCGTTTTAGTGATAGCATACTTAGGTGTTGGAGCTTTAATCTCAACCTGGGTGACAGAATCTGGGAGAGATGCTTCCAGTTCACACAGTCCTAAGAAATACAAACAGTGATTAAGTAATGCAGCAGTTAGGAAAGAAATTTGCCTTTTGTTAATATTTTAAGTAAATATCTCACGCAAACCAAGTCTTCCAAAATGCCTTACCTGCAAAGGTCTCAAGATAGAAGCTTTTTACCACATAGCGTTCAGAATGGTTGTCTGGGAAATAACCAATTCTAGACAAAGGAGCATATGTTTGTGATGCAAAGTTAGTATACTCTTTGATGATATCTCTTCTCTCCAGCTTCCCCATCACATTCTTCCTCTTAGCTATTAGTTTCCTAAGCACTGAAAAGGAAATACAAATGTGAGAAGGTTCTTCATACATATAGTTCTAAAAAAGCTGTATCTTTGGAAATTCACAACTCACTTAGTACACAGTCACGCTGAATCTTTTTTATTTTCTCTTCTTTAGACTTCTGATGATTTTGCCAGTGATCACCCAAGCGCTTGGCATCCAGCTCCTTCTGATTCTCCACTCGCCTCCACAGCAGCTTCTTTAAGACTTTGAGTCGAACCTCCTGCAACCTGAAAGGAAAGGAAAGGGCAGGTATGACCTATTGAACTCCGCAGTGTTGTCTGCAATGCTGTCATCATCAAATCCTACATACCAACTGACTACTTTACACATAGTTCATACTGCATATCTCTTATTTTAATTTTTCATTTTAAAAAATTTCATTTTAAAAAGCAACAGTGAAAAGTCTTATACTAGCAGCCTTGTATTAAATTTAACAAAAATATCTCTTTCCAAAATCAGGGGATCTTCACGGAAATAAAAGGCTTGTACCCTTCAGCCAGCCTCCTAAACCATCTTGCTTGTTCTCTATTCAGCCAATAATTAAAAAAAAAAAAAAAAGAAAGGGGTGTAATCAGACTCGTACTTTTCTATTTCCAGTTCTCTAAAGGCCCACTCCTTCCTCTCCATTTCTTCCATCATTTTCCTTCTCTTCGCAATTTGTGAGGCATTGTCGATGGCTGGAAGAGTTGCTTCCCATGCACGTTTTTCCCGGGCACGTTCAATCACCTCCACCTCAGCTAGTCCTGCTGGTAGCTCCCGACCTTACAGGGACAAGAAGCAGTAGCTCTTTAGGAGAATGGTGAATCTAGCAAATAACCATCACCAAAAAGTACTAGAGGGCTGGATGTACACAAGCCCATATGCTAAACACAAGCGGGACTGCCAATAGCCAGAAGAAACTACTTCTAAGACCAGTAAAATTCTGCAGTACTAGGAGTGGTAGGACCTGCACTTGCTACAACTTAGTTGACATTAACACTAGCACTTCATTGCTGTACTGCAGGATGCAAAAGAAGAAAATCTTTTCCAAGAAGACACTTTCTGAGAATAATCACTTTCTTTGGCAGGTCCAGTGTCCATCATTATTGCAGGTGGGATAATAATGATTAAATCCAGTGAAACGAATCTGAGAGATGAGGGTCACAGGTATATTCTGATGCAGCAGTGTTCATACTGTTTTTTTTACCGATGTTCAACTCAGACCAGCTGAAGAACACGGAAAATGTTAAATAGTAAATGTTTCATATGTAAATGGAAAAACTGCTCCTACTTCGTATTTGTAAAACATTTGTAAAAAACATTTGTAAAACAGCACTATTAAGAAGGAAAATACCACACTTATTTTAGAAATAGATAAAATAATGTTCCTCTAAGGAAGACAACAAAGGGCTGCCAAAGCTGGCAACAGACTTGAGACCTGACACTGAAGAAAAGAGAACCTCCTATTAAAGAGGTGACATGATCATTATCATTTCTTGATTTCACAACTCACCCCAAGTGAGTGTAGCAAGTGTCAGAAGTTCAGGGATTGAGCCATTGCGAACTACATATTCAGGGGAATAGGGATCGGTCTGGGCTTCACCATCCCTGTAATCTGTCTGTGTGCCCAAAGTTCGTAACTTAGGACCAAAGACCTTGCTGTCTCTTGTAGCTGAATGGACATCGGACTCTGTGCTAAAAAGAGATGAAAGATGAAAGAATATTTGTCACATTCATTAAAACAAACCAACCAGCCCACCAACCAGAACCACAACACTAAGTCAAAGGTAGGATATTCAAATGTGTTTTATCTTAACATTGCTTCCATTGACGTTAACTCCACTACCTTTCGTAAAAGCAGATTGAGGACTGAGGGCTACCACGGGTCCTCTGAAACCTCCCTCCTTAGGTAAACAATCCAGAGTCCTGGTTTCAGCTCTCACAACTTATTACATACAAATCTTCCCTGCGTATATACTCTAAAGCATTGCTTTTAATGGGCACAAAAAGTAATAGTCGGGTAAAATGAAGCGGGACTTCTTCCGTTTAGCTTACATGTTTGTCTTTCCAACAATTCCAGAACAAAAATTCAATTCTGAGGTAAGCAGACTTCCATTGACTCCACTAGGAACTTCTTACGTCCCCTCAAAATTTGACCTCCAGTGAAAACCAAATTAGACTACTTCACGGATGCTCTGAACAGTACTGCAACTATAAGAGTGATTGTAAGAAAAATATCAGAAGATTTTCCAAAAATATTGCTGTACTGGAAAACATTCTTTGCATTGGTATCTCTTCTAGGATTTGGGGACACTTGGTTTTCTGTTTCAGGCCTCAGAACACACTTGAGGCATGTGTCCTTCACCCACAAAGCACTACCTATATATTGCAGGCAAATTCTGAAACAGTCAGTCACATGTTTCTTTGAGAATTCTCGACGGTGAAGAAACCCTTATCTCTGAACATGCTTTTTCCTGTTGGTTCATTATGAAAATATTGGTCACTAACTAAATAGTTTCCCAATCTTTTTCTGGTGAGATGTGTCCCATTACAACAGTAATGTTTCAGAAGTCATTACTTACTTTCCCATTGCATAAGCAACATTTAGTGGAAGCAGATTATAATGGATGAGAGGTCTGAAAGGAGAGAATGCAGATGTAAGACAACAATCGTAAGTGTAAAAGAACATTATGGTTTAGAAAAAAAGCAGTCCACTAATTCCAGTGGAGTCACACTGATTTTCCACAACTTGGATTCTCTAGTTGCACGTTTAAGAATTGTGCCTGAACATTAAATAACTCTTTCATAGCTAAGGAGTAACAGAAACTTTTGCCAGTAGCAGTGAGTGTTATTCTTCTCTCGAAACACAAAGTGGAATTGCAAAGCAAGACAATAATTAAAAGAATAAGTTAGTTTTAAGTGTTGCAACATTTTGTGTATATTTCACTAAATAGTTTACTTTTTTCACTTTAAGCTTTTGAGAGAGGTTTTTTTTTTTTCAGTAACTTCCTGAAATCCTGAAATACATTCCTACAATCAGCCGGTAAGGTAAGCTATTTTGGACTTATCTACTTGCATTGTTTCCTTTTTTGCAGTACTTTATTATGTATCTTGAAAGTGATATGGGCTCAACAACATGGCAATAATTCCTTCTTAGGCATTCTTATAGTTTGCATATCACAGTTCACTATCAATTTCCCTCAGCCTCTGAGAGACTATAAAGCTTAATTTCAAATTGCAGAAGATAACATCATCTTTGTCCTTTTTTTGTTGTTATGAAAGAAGCCATAAACATCTGCAATTTATTAAACTTCTCATATATTTTCATGTATTTAAAGTGGACATACTGGCCAATAGATGCTGCCTGAAACAGTAAATATAATTAAAAATACATGTGAATGTGAGTAAGTTGAGAATGTTTGTACACTAGCTGTTGGTTCACATCTTGAGCCCATTGCTGACCTGCAGCATCATTCTGGAAGGAACAGAGCAGTCATGCAGTAGGACATACTGATAAAAAGTTAATCAAGGATTCCTTTTGCTCCCCTTCTGCTCCTGGCAGAAACTCGGAGTTAAAAGGTTTCTTCTTAAGAAGGCACCTTTCCAGGAGTCCAGAGAACCACAATGGCTTTCTGAGCATCTTCTTACTTTGTGTAGGAGGATCTACAGCTCCAAGTTTTCTACAAATACTTATTAAGTACAAAGTGCTTGGTACATTTGTTTATTTGGTAACTCATTACCTAAAAACTCTAGCATAAAGTGAATTTAAAAAGACCTTATGATTTAAGACTCGGTTACCACTTAGGTTTGTTATAGCAGTGATCAAAAAAAATGACAGAAAAAATAAGGCTCTGCATTTATTTAGGTGCTCTTTAAACTGCACAAAAGCATGTTTCTGAACTCTGTTTCAAATCAGCTCATTCCTTACCGTGCAAAATATTTGTAGCGATTCCTTCCACTAACTTCAGGATCTTCATACACAATTTGAGGTATTTGAAGAGAAGATTGAGCTCTAAAAGCCAAAATACAGCATATCATTTAAGAAGTACATTCAGAGCAATTCTGATCTTTTTTCTTTTGTTCTTTTTTTTTTTTTTTTTAAATATCTCTCTCTGCTTCTCTGGTTGCACAATCAAACATGCACACTACAAATTCCACAAAATCCCCATATTTCTACAAGCAATTATATTTTGCTTTTTTCATACTTAGATATAGAGCAAAACATTCTGGCACTTTATGTGTATTTCCCACTATGTGTGGACAATAAACGGTCATTTGCTGCCTTTAATAAAACTTTCTTACCCACTTGTCATGAAAAAGACCGGCCACTTGTAAATGCTTGACCTTAGGAAGTAACCTACTTTTACTGGGAATGGGAGGAACAAGCTCAATTTCTTTAAGAGTGAAAAACTTTTGAGTGAAAAACTTTTCAGAACAGAAAATATGTATAAAGGAGAAGAATGAGCAAAGGGGAGGATTATCACTTTCCTCCTGTCAAAAGCAGCTAAAGAGATTCTGAGTAAGTGTGGAAAATTTTCGAATCAGCTATTTTAATTTGAATTCACCAATAAAGGAGAAGAATTAGGATGACCACGTGAATGTTTCAAAACCCACACTGGAACAAGCGTATCTTTTGGCATATCTTTTGCAAGAACAGCCTATCTTCATTTTTTCCCCATTTTAAATTTAAAGTAGGCAGACTGTTTAAATTTTTCTCTATTATATCTTGGAGGGTTTTCTTTATTTTAAAGCTTTGGAAGACCATAAGGTAGACCTCATTAAGGCAGTCAGTGAAAGAACGGGTACAATTGAGACCTTTGAAAGCAGAAGGACTGCTTTTTGATTTCACAACCACTTTATATTCCAGAGTCTTACTCTTCTCAACCCACAAGGTGGTTTAAGACAAGAAACAGAAGTTCCCTTTTGGAAAAAAAACAAAACAGCCCATATCATGCCATTAAGGTAAGTCACTCTCTTAAGCTTTATATATGGCAAGTCCTGAAGGTCATGTTTTTTTTAAGACCATTTTTGGCAACTTGTAAGAATCCTGACCTTAGATGTGTGGGATTGTGGGTGCTAGAGTTGGCTGCTGCCGCCCAATTTTAAATACAGAGGTATATTTACAATACATAACATTGCTCAACAGCTCAAACCAGATCAAAACAGACGGTTGCATGCTGAGATCAGTTGTCTTCAAAGATCGCATCTAAGCCCTGCGAGCTGTGCTGTGGAACTCAGGGAGCCACAGTATGGCTACCCACTACTGCGAAGCCTACAGAGAGATGCTTCATTAACCTCTGTGACATACAATTTACTGCCAAGGTAAGTTTAAAGTCGTCTCTTCCCAGTGCTTTCAGTCAGATCACATAACAAATAAGGAGTGGAATGTTTTGAGACGAAGTGCAGTAACCTGAGATACTTGCTCAGCACTAATCAACCTATTATTGTGAACTTGGCGTTTGTAATTCAAATGAGTTAATTGAGCTGATGGCTAGTTTTAGGAGCTGACTCTTTACGTACGTATCAGACTGTTGCTCCATCCAGATGGATTTGTTTCACGCAGCACAGGTGGGTAATTATTCTTATGATCTAACTTTATTAGCATAAGCTGTTCATCCTATTACGGTGCAGTTATAGGCACAATGGGAACCCAGTGAAACAGCCCCTTTTACTCCACAGATCCTGCCTCTTGCATGTCCTTGACTTATATTTGCTGACTTTGCTGAAATAAATGAGCTTTTATTCCTGGTAACCTTGCAGAGGCAATGCAACTACAGAAGACAGCTGGAAAATACTCTATCTTCAGTATCAGCAACACTGTCAATCAGTGCAGGTTGAAACAGAGGGGACGTATTTCTCATTTTTTGTTGATTGCAAGACATTTTGCAAATACATGTTGTTGAAATGTAAATCAATTTTAAAGCAGCACAGGCATCAAATAAGTTCCTGTTACAGAGTAACAGGCAAAATATAAGAAGCCACTGAGGTTTTCATGTACTGGGGACAGTTTGAAATGCTGAAAATAATAAGAAGAAAAAGGACTCAAAAATTCTTATTTTATTATGGAAATGAAAGAATATGCTTTTGAAACCAGGTGTGAAGTATGCTGCATCACCCACTCTTAAATATCTTTGATTACTGTTTGGCACGTGGTAGAACTCAGTTATCAGCAACCCCAGAAAACGAATCATCTGAAAAGCCCCTGGTCTAAAGTTAGCTTGATAATGCAGCAAAACCTCTGAAAACAACTATCTAGGCTGATGCCCACAGTCTTGAATACAGCTACAAAAGGACTCCAAAAACCACATGGTGTAGCAAAACGCGTAAAGGTTATTTTAAATATTTGCTGAATCAGAAGCCAAAATTGTAATGCAGATGGATTGTTCAGCTAAGAAACCCCTACACTAAAAATGAGGTGCCCTCGTTCAGGCCTCATACACTTTTGAATGACCAGCAAAAGGGTTCTAACCAGCTGCAACTGCACGGGACTAAAAGGAAACAGCTCCTACTGAAGTAACACCCAAGTCACTGAAGTCTTCACTACTTATCTGATCTATGAGAGACTGAAATAACTCTCTTCTTTTTCCCGGCAACTGCTGCAAAGCAGATAGCACAGGGATGAAGGAATGTGCAACATCCACCCCGTAAGAAACAAGTGGGCAACCATACTCCACAACGGCTGCAATTTCTTAATTTCAAGCGAAATAGAAGTAGGAGCAAATTGCAGTCATCTCCACTTCAGTGTACATGGGTTTATGTTGGTTTTGTTTGTATGTTTGTTTTAAATGATCCAGCCACAGAACACTTACACAGCAAACTGCTGAAGGGCCTCCAGGCAATGCTGAGCCCTCCCTCTCCATCTTCGGTTGATAAATGGAGGCACTGGATCCTTGCCCTCCAGCAGCAGACCGTAGCCGGGGAAATGGATCAAAGTACTAAACATACTTCTTGACACTGGTGCCTTCACCTAATGTATGCATGGACACAAAGAAGAGAAGCAGTGATTTAGCGATTTCAAACAGCAGTAAAGAGATCAGAATTTCAGCTTGCTGTGATTTACGGGACTGCACATTTGGGATGGGGAAAGAAGCGGCATACGTATGCTAATGATACTTCTCAAGATGTGGAGCATACCAGACTAGCAGCAGATGCCCAGATATGTCTTCTGGCTGTTTTCCAGTGTCTAAACTTATACTTAAAATCAAAGGGTCTAACAGTTCGTTACATAAAGAAGTCAGTGTGCAGTAACTGTGAATGTGCAGTAACGCGAACTTCTAGCACCTTACCCCATGTAACTCCCTCTTATTTTGTGTGGTCTAGAAATTAAATAACATATTCCACTTACAGAGTGAAGTTATTCTATTTTATACTGTAACAATTTTAGCCCCTACACTAAACATCTCTACAGGAGGTAGCACACAAAAATGATCACATTAAAAATCCACACCTTTCCTTCTAAGTACTGATTTCCCCAGGTAGATATGCCTTAAATCTCTAAATTTACGGTTGCCAATAAATCTTTGCAATCGTGATTCAAGTATAAGTGACGTAGCTATCTTGGCTTGAGCTTCTGTAAAGCCTGAAATCAGATTTGTAGTGCGAATTGCTCCCTTCATTTCAGCAGGTATTAACTCAGATGCACATAGGATAGGGGTGACATTTCAAATATACTGACTGACCAGAGTCAGTCAGAGTGCCAGATGATGATCTAGGCACCCTATCGTGAGTAGCTGCTTGCTGTGCATGACACTGCACTTTTGTTTCATTTCTCTTTAAAGGGAATTCAACTTTCAAGAGTTTGGAAAACCCTATAAACTAATATTATCACAACACCTGTCCATCCCGTTTTGTGATGCTATAGACTGAGAATAAAAAGTGTTATTTTTTCATACTGCACATTATGCACTTGCCGATTCATATGCTTAAAGCATATTTTATGCAAGTCAGAGTCTGTCACTATACCAACATGCAAAATTATACCTATGATGTGACAACACTAGTGACAGTATGGCTGCTTACTTTGGCCTAAACTGTTAACACAGCCATGTTGTTGCAAGGATCTGGATGATGACAGGCAATGTTTCCAGCTCCATGTTTATACCTCTCTATGGGGAGGCAGACAAATACACAGTTTTTTTCACATAGATATATAAGAAAGAGGCTGAGATAATGGAATAAGAGACATCCAGAAACATTCAGAAAAAGGTTTCTTGACCCCATTGTTGGAAAGCTGTCCAGAGATTTTCTCCTTACTGTACAGCAATGAAGTTTCAGAGTTCAGAATATCTGCCTTGCAGGCTCAGTCAAGTGCATAGCTTCAAGAAGACTCTTTGTTTAAGATCCAATTCATTGTGTAGTTGTGCCAAGTCTCTTGCTTTGGCATTCTACCTGTATGCAGCCTGGCAACCACTACTGTCTAAAGGTGTGACCACAATTTCCACAGTCACATCCCAGCTAGTTTTAAACTAGTTAAGGTGAATATTGATAGCAGGGGAGCAAATACAGCAGGGAGCCAAGCATGGGCTAACTACCTAAGGGCTTAGCTAGGAACTTAAAGTGTGCTAACCTAGTACAAAGAATCAGGATGGGTTTGCAATCTTTACAGGCTGCTTAGCTGTTGCTACCTAGGTTCATTTTATACTAAGTATGCTACCTCAAGCTCTAGTGTAACTATATCCTCAGGCACCATGTGAAATAACATGTTTTAATAGCTGTGCTTGAACAACAGCCCAACCACTGTCCAGTTCTTCTATTAGATCTTAATAATATATACAAGCTATTGTTAACAGCATTTGGAGGTACTCTGTTAAAAATACTGACACACAATTTAGGAAATCAATCAGGACACGATACCAGGCACTTCTAGGCTACTGCTCCAGAGTGACCCTAGACCAGCAATCATGGTTACTCTTTGTGTTAAGTCTTGTTTTAGATAAAACTGTTTTGTTTGCTTCATATTTTGCTGTGAACTGAGAACTGAGCCAGAGTTTCTACCCATGCAGATGCATACACACAAAAATATAAGGTGTGCATGTGAGCCATCTTCGGCCAACACCTACCACTTTATCACCGACAAGCTGAACATGGACATTTGACTTTGAATGGTCCTTCTCACTCGACAGTGTGTACAGAGGGTCTGAAAGGTAAGTGAACAAACAGAACTAGTTACATATTTGAGGAACCAGCATGAGTCGTCAGGCTCCACTTACCTCTTTAAAAGTCTGTCCATAAGAGTATAAAAGAAATTAGGGCAGAAAACCCCCTGAAATACATATCTCTGTATTAAAGAAACTCCACCATCACACAAATGAGCCTCAGAGCTGAAATACTACTGTTCTGTTGAAGATGAACATGAATGAAGGAAAAAACCTACTTTTCTTGGAAGCACTGCCAACTTAAACAGCAAATGAAGACACGCAACAGAAAAGCACAGTGCAATGGTAATCAGTGAAAATATCATACTGTACATGATGCTTTCGTCTGGAATACAGAGCTAATGCTGGCTTTCCTCCAGCTCACACATATTTCATAGTCCCAAGCTTCTTCTCACCTCTGATCACTCTGTTACTCCTGCCAACCCTAAGGCTTTACCACTATGTGGCTCTGCCCTCCTCCTGGGGGTACACCCATCTTCCCAGCTCCAAACCCTCTTCCCTCGCCTAACCCTTTGCCGGTCGCTCGGTGACAGTCCCTCGGCCCACTCAGGCCGTGCAACTCCTGCTCGCCTGGCCCTCCCGCTTCACGACCTGCACTCCCACCCAGCCGCCAACTAACTCCCCCGGCCCGGGCGCGGCCGGGACGCCGGACGCGGCCTCCTTCCCCGCAGAGGGATGCCAGGCCTGGCCGCAGCGGTCCCCCACCCTCGGGGGCTGCAGGCGGGGCGGGCAGGAC
>VXBW01001989.1:13817-74033 GCA_013400375.1 Thinocorus orbignyianus | reverse complement strand
GGGGCGGGACGTGCCCCCTCCTCGACCGGTCCCGATACCGTAGAGAAAGTCGAAGGTCCGGCCGGGAGCCATTTGGCCACGGCCGTCCCCGAGCAGGGGAGCCAGGACAGCGGCGGTCACCGTGCGGCTCATGGCGCCGCCGCCTCTGTTCCCATGGCGACCACCGGCAGGGCTAGGCCACTCCCCTTACGGCGGGGGGGGGCGGGTCGCTCCCGTTCCCCGGGGAGCAGGGGACCTTTGTCGGGCCTTTCCCCGGGGATAACCCAGGCGTTCGGGTTCTCTCCGCCGCTCCCGGCAGGCTGCTGCTGCTTCCTCCCAGTTCCCCGCAGGCCCCGCTTCCCGGGGAGCCCCGCGGCCTGTGAGACGGCGAAGCCCGCCCGCCTCCATTTTGTGCCGCCTGCCCACTGGGGAGCGGCGGTGATGTTCTTATTCCTGGATATTCTTATTCCTGGCTCTGCTTAGCATTTCTGCTGCCATAAAGTGGTGGAAGCAGGCTTGCTGCCTGCTTCCCGGAGAGGCTGTAGGTATTTTTTTGCATTTCTTGTCTCTGGATATAGCTGAACAAAGAATTGCAAATAAATACACTGTTATTTAGACGTGTTTCTAGTTTTGCAAGGAGGAGGCTGCCATCTTCTATAGGAACAAAGTTTGAAGATTCTTCATGCTGTTAAGAGGAAGGGCCGGTGCTTTTGGCAACCTGAGGAGATTTGGAGGCAGTGCTGCTAAGACTTCTGGAATAGGACATAAAAAACAGCATAAAAATTGCAAGTGAGCCTCCTCTGCCCATAGTTCCGAAACAGATCCTTTGTGTTATTTTTGTTTATAGAACTGTGTCTATCAAAGAATTCTTCACATCTTGTTACATCTGGCATAAAATTTTGGCCCCTCAGTCCTCCCATCACAGGAGAGCAACCTTACAACTGTGATTCCAAGTTCCTTGGCTCTGCCAATTTACATGTAGATGTTTAATTCAACTCTGAATGCAGGTTTACTTTATTAAAGGCCAAGTGCTTGTTTGAAGAAGTGTCCCGGGACTAATTTCTAATGCCTGGGAAAACGGCACTTTGGAAAGACTCTAGCGTCAGAATTCATGAAAATATTTACTTTATAGACAGCTATGGTATGTGGGTTTCAACGTCTCAGTGTTTTTGAGCCTTGCCAGGTGGGGGGATGAGGACAGGTGAGACATAGGCACTTGACCTAAGCTGGCCAACAGGATTATTTTTTACAATGAGTGACATATAAATTTAATATAAATTAGAAACTTTGCTGCAAAGTGCTCTCTTTTCCTTAATGACTGCAATCCAGAGAACTCCTTGCCTTGATGCTGGACCCCTAAGACCTTCCTTTCCTCCTGAAACTATAGTACTTGTAGTGTCCGACATTTGCTGTCTGCTGCTAGGAGTGCAGAGCTTCCTGCTGGTAGAATTGGCTGAGTATAATCTTCGTATATTTTATAGTGGTATTAGGATCAATATTAGTTCTTTACTGTTATTGATGTTAATTATCTAGTCTTAGTCTACTAAGTCTGCTTATATTTCAACCCTTGGTTTCCTTGGTTTTTTCTGATTCCCCTTCCCAGGTGGGGAGGGATCATCAGGTGATAGAATAATTGTCTAAATGTCAGTAAATTGTTGGGGATTTCTCAAACCATAACAAGCAGCTATTTCTTTCTTATTCTTGAAGACTCAGATGCAAGTCTGAACTAAGAAATGCTGTCACAGCTGAGTGACATCTGTAGGATGTTGTTTTCCACAATGGCTTGATCATGCCCTAAAGATTCCCAACAGGCTCTAAAGGCTTTCATTTTACTAAAGACTTTTACAAAGTGATACCTTACTATAATTGAAGTAATTTGTTAATAGAGTCCCAATATTTCTCATGATCAAGTTCAGTTTTCCTTTTTTGCATCGCATTTCAGTATAACTATAATTTCTGTGCTGAAATTTTTCCATGCTAGACATCTGCTTTGAGGTAACAAAGTGCGTAAACTGTACTTTGGCCAAAAATGGTTCTTTGTCAGCTCTACATTCTCACATTTTTCCACTTTTAAGATTTTCAGAGATGTCTGGATACTGGTGGCCTGGACTTCTGTTTTTCTGATGAAGAAAGGAACTAGGTGGAAACCAGGTAGAGAAGTAACAGGGCAACGCATATGTGAGTTTTTGCCAGAGTACAATTAAAATCCAGGACATAGCCTGACAAACAAATACTCTGGAGTTGTGGAAGATCAAAAAGGTGCAGCCCCACTATTAACTTTAACCTCATTAAACTGGTCTAAATGTAAGAACAGTGTTGACACCTTTTTTGTTAACCATGAGCTGCTTGGCCCTACTGCTTCTGACCTGTTGGTGTTGGCAGCTGAAAAACTATGTGGCGAACCATCTCAGCAGGCTGATGTAGCTGAAAACTAACCTGTCAGAAACAAGAGATGAAAGTTTTCAGGTCACTGCATAGCTACCTGAAGACTAGCACTTGCTCACAGGAGGTGACAGTTAAATGTGGCTGAGCTAAAAAGCTCAAGGTTCAAGCTCATATAACTTAGATTAGATAGGGGTGTGTGTGTGAAACAATGGCTTATTTTTAACTAACATTTCTGAGAAACATCTGTTAATTACAGATATGGACAGTGAACAGCCTTACAATTGTTGAAAGATATGTTGGTTATTACTATCCTGAAAATTCTTTGCTTGAAGTCTTTTATATTGCTGTGGACCTGCAGCTAGAGTGAAACCTGAAACCTGGCCAGGGCCCCTGGCATGCTGGTGTGTGCTGTGGAACACACTGAAATGGCAAAGGGGTGAAGTTTGGTCTGATTTGGTTTTTGTTTGGTTGTTGTTTTTTTTTTTTTTTTTTTTTTTTTAAGTGCAGATCAGCCATTTCCAAAGCAAAACATTGCAAAGCACAAAAGGACCTGAGAAAATGTTTGATCCCAGGCAGTAAACTTTGATAACCTTGTCTCTGACCAGCACTTTGTAAAGGGGGTTCAGAGCTTATCTGGCAAGTGTGTCTGTCCACATCAAGAATGCATCCTGTTGCTCTGGTGAAAGTGAGCTGAAGGCAACTGAACTGTAAGCAATAATAAAAAAAAAATATTTCGTACAGCTTTCAAAGAACTTTTTTCTCAATGCTGAGGGCTGTAGCATGGTTTTTTGAATTGGTTTTGGTTTGTTGGTGGTTGGTTGTTTTTCCCCAGTAATAGCTTTTCCAGAACAAGATTGAGTTGGGTTGCTGTCTGTCTGATGATTACATTTTTTATAGCCTTTGGCACTGGGGGGACACCAGGTTCTCAGATGTGTGAGTAAGCTGTCCACACCTTTGTGAGTTACAGTGCAGTCACTGGGTGGACTAACTCTGTGTCAATCCTTAGCATGTTGCAAAATTGTTGTAAAATGCACTAGTGTAGCTGCCTGTAAAAGAGGCTGATGGACATTTTACCTCCTGATAACCTTAAGATAAGAGGGTGTAGTTTGCTGGAAGATGAATTACTGCTACTCTGTTGGTGGACTTGTTACGCTGTGATGACTTGCTGATGTGTTTGAACTGTAAAATCAAACAAAAAGAAGTGGGAAATTTAGTCAAGGCAGGTAGTATTAGGCATTAGTTGAGAGCAGAGTAGTAGCTGGACAAAGAGAAGATGGATTGGATGTGAAGGTGTGATTTTTAGAGGAGAAATTTGGATGGCTGAGCAAAGAATAAACAGTGGTAGAGAACCAGTGTGTAGGGGGAGGAAGGAGAGACAGGATGAGCAGCCAGTAAAGTGGAAATGAAGTGGTCTGGACAAGAAAATGGGAGACCTTTTTCAAATGAGGAGCTNAAGCAAAGAAGTTGAATTAAATACATGATGAGTCTTTATTCTTCTTGCTCCAAAACCTAGTAGAGAACTGAGTTGCTTGAATGTGAATTCTCCCCTACAATCCACGGGGACCTGCGAAACACCTTGCGAGATGTCATCCATCTGACATTCAGCTGAATTATACAGATTGTCCTCTTCAGCGCTCTGTTAGCCGCTGTCAAATGACAGCACTGTTGTGGCACCGAGTGCATGTCATGCTGTGTGGTGGCTTTTTTTCTAGCTATTAAAAAATTCTAAGCAACAGGCAGCAAAGTTATAGCATTATAGCTGTTGAGGCTTTGATGGCAGGAAATGCCAGAATTGAAGTCATCTGTTTAAAATTAGTAAATGTTAGGGTGCCGTTTCCCATTCTTGCCACAAGATGTCACAATCTCTCCATGTATGGGTCATCACAGGCTAACCTGGGTGGTGCCAGTTCACTTCTGTTGAATGTGAAACGATATAAAATGAATTTGGCCCTTGAACCCATCTAAGGTAAGCCCTAATTTCCATTCCCTGTCCGATGTCCACATGGTTTGCTGCGTATAGTAAACACCTTTTTCCAAATGTGTGATTCATAAGGAGCAGAAAAGCAGCAGCTAAGTGCTGGAGTCAATGTAGTTGCTAGGTTTTTAATCCAGGAGGAGGGAGCCTTACTCCCAGCGATCCGATGAGAAGGTGAAGGATAGTGAAGAAAAGAGGAGGAGGAAGATGTGGTCACTATTCTGGAAAGAAGCAGAGGTAGGTCTCAAAAAGATGTGAGAAGACAGTTACTGTGAAATCTGATGTTTCATGGATCAAGGCCTTGTCTCTCGGCTGGCTTTTGACTCTAGTAAGGCATTATGTCTGTTGTGGAATACCTTACTTGTAACTTGTGATATCTTTTGTAAAAATGGCCTTGGAGTACTGATTGTGGTAAATGGAGCTTTGCCAACTTGAAGTCTGTGGTTTCTTTGTACTGTTTTTACAAAGACTTCTGATAAGAAAGACATTTTGAGATTAAAGCTACTGAAATAGGAAAACCAGATGAAAGTTCTGTTCTCCCTTGCTTTTCTTTTCTTACTACCACTGTTGGCACATTTCCTGTATTAGAAGGAGTTTACAGATGAGGATTATCTAAAAAGTCAAAGTTTAAAGAAAAAGTAGTAGTAGTTTGTCATCAAGGTTAAAAGATTCACTTCAAAGTCTGCTGAAAGACTTCTGTAATGGTTTTTCATTAGCACTTAAAAAAGAGGAAGGGAGAATTTACATTTTTCAGCACATGGTTCAGATAAGACTGATTTTGTGAGAAACCCTTCAAGTTTACCAATACTTCAGGAACCCTCTGAAGGAGGTTTGTATACATAATTTCACTTGGATGAGCTTTGGATGAGATTCTTAATGAACAGGGATGACATTTGGATGATTTTCTGGGTCAAAGTCAGGAATGTTGTTGTCTTACCTCAGAAGGAAAAGGGTCTTTGGATTGAACTCCTTAGGGAACGAGTAAATTCCTGGTGTTCTCACTCCTCCCATGCAGTATTAAGATAAATAAATGTCAATGCCAACATGTTAGCTTTCAAGTTCCAGAGTGTTAAGATGTTTCTTTTCAAAATTGAACATTTGATTTTCTCTGTTCCTTGCTGCCCCAATCAGTGGTTGAATCAGCAGAGGAGATGCTGCATCCTATTCAGAGCGCAAGAGGTAAGAGGAACCATGTGATGGAATATTTTTTATCATCTGGGTATAATTATCCTCTGGAAACCAGAGAAACAATGTAATGGAAAGGGAGTATTACGTTGACTTAACAGACAAAATTTCATCCCATATTTCTGTCTTAGAAGTTGGGATGAACTTGTATCTTCAAAGCAATCCAACTACTTCTTGTTCTGGAGACCTGGATGAGAAATGTTGGTTGAGAAATATAATTAGGTTGTGGTCAGATTCCATAGCTGCTTTTCCTGAGGGGTTGGCTCCAGCCTTATCATCTGTTTGTGTACTTAAAAAGCAAATAAATTAACAACTGTATTTACTTATAGCTGCCTGTTGAACTGGGGGGAATAGAGAAAACTCACTGACTGGGAAAAGGGAGTCCAAATGCAGGGAGGGAGGGAAGGCAAGAGGCAGCTGTAACTAGAAGGTGCTTGAGGAGGGAAATGTTTCAGGGGGTGGAATGGGTTCCAGCCACCACTGATTTCTGGTTATGGCAGTACCTGTTTCTTTAAAAGGGCAATCAAAAAACTATTTGGAGCCTCTTAATGGTCTGGATGGGACAGATGGGATTTGCCCTATTTTACTCAAACGTGAGGAGAGGCCCTACTAAAGTACCGATCTCCCTAACACTTGACTGGTAGTGCCTGTTCAACCTGCAGGGATACAAGGAGTGTGCTGTCACCAGCAACAACCATACTGGCCGGGCCAGGCCATTCTTCAGTGTTTCCCAACTCTGCTCTCCCTGAGACTCGGAAGGGGGCCGGCATGAATAAGCAGGGTGATGACTCCCTAAGAATGTCAAGGGCTATAGAGAGAAGGCTGTCTCCTTGAGCCAAGGAGATCTCTCTAGCCAGAAGCTCAGGAGTTCAGTAGCTAGAATTTTACTGGCTGCTTGATGGATGGTTTTTACTAAATCCCACAGTAGTGCAGGGTAGCTTAACAGTTCAGTGGACAGGGAGACGTGTAGTATGTATTTATCTGATGTGTTAAAAACTGTGAAATGGAGTACCTTGCTGACCTCTGCAGCATCTTTGCACTCCTCATTCTTTCTCCTGTTGCCTGCCAAGGTGTCTGGTCAAGTCTGGCTTAAAACTAGTTGGAAAACTTTTCCAGGGAATGAATGTTTGTGTTTGCCTGATCTGAAGGCAGGGGCATTAGGGAATCTTGATTTTCCATGACCATTTCATCCATTCTTTTAATGGAAATTAAATAGCTGGACAGAAGTGCTATGGAGCCTCCTTTCAACTTATTATTATAATACAATATAACTCTTCCATACACTGCAGTCTTCTTTCCTCTTAAACAATTAGTGCAACATGTTCTTAACTCTGTTTATTAAGCTGTTCCAAAAAAAATTGACTTACCATCCTTTAATTGCAATCTACTGGGTGGAGGTCAGCTGAGGGCTAGCACATCTAAGGGCCTGGGGGAGGCCTGCCAGAAATAAAAGGGTGAGGCAGCAGTGACAGGACACTTGGGCAATGGGAAGAAAAAAAGCTAGAATCAGATGGAGACTGAACAGAACCCTTTTAAGGATTGAGGACAGATGTGTAAATATCACTTCCCTCCTCTAAGAAAGCAAAGCCAAAGCCTGTGTTGTCTCCAGTCTTGAAAGTTCTTCTGTCTCTCCCCTCTATCTTTGCCTGCACTCACACAACCCTTCCCACTTGGTTTCCTGGTCTCAAATGGTGGATGCTGAATGGAACACAGTACAGGATCTAGGAGAATCAGACGTGGAAGAATCCATTCTAGGTTTTAAATAAGGGACTGGAGTAGTTGAAGTTAATGATGTTCCAGTCCAGACAGGATGCACTGAGTAAAACTTAGTATTTTTACAAGGAGTAACTACCAACCCAAGACACTCAGTACTTGGAGAAAATACTGCACAGCATACTATACATCATATTGAAGAATGGGGCAAAATAGTCAGGATATAGGCTTGAGATGAAGGCTTAGATGAAATTTTTTGGCACATAGGTAACTTGTGTTCCCATGTCACTTTTTCAAAAATAATTGTGCTTGAGCTATAGAATGTATTTAGGAAGATGTTAATGTAAATAGGCTCTTTTGAGAATCCCTCTACTTGCATATAGAGATGCCTTAATGCTTCTTAAAATCTGACCCTTAAGCACTTGATAGTCAAGTCCAGTTGATTTTCTGTGGGAATAAGGATTCTAAAGATCTTATAGAAGGTGCCAATAATGCTCATTGGACTCAGAAATTCTGTTTTCTGGATCAACAATAAGAGAAGCAGAAGAAAACAAGCGCAAGAGAATTTAGTGTTGAAAGTAAAAGTTTAGCTTGACGACTGATGTAAAAGAATGGCTTAAGAGTGACTGAAATTTCTACATTATTTTGTATCTTTGCCAGCAGCAGCTGTGGGGATTCTAAATAGATTCAGAAGCAAGGCAGCCTAGCAGGCTCTTAACAGGCAGCTTGCAGCACTGTACAGCATATGTCTTGATCTAATATTTAAAAGGAGTGAGCTGCTGAGATGTGAGTACATAGAACTATACAGCTGCAATCAGTGATATCTCAAAAGAGGAATGACTCATGAATTTGTAAATACTAATGATTTGTTCCAGGCATGCAGTTATCTCCTAGAATTGAGAATGTAGAACTGTTTGCTGTAGGGGAGCTTCACATTTCATAAAATGTGATCAAGAGAGACTTAGATAAATTGAAACAAGCCAGATTTGTTACCAGCACATACATCAAAATGGCATACCACCAAGCAGAATAAAATTGTGAATAGCAACAGCAATTAGGACCAAAAAAAACCCACCCAAAACCAAACAAAAAACCAAGCCCACTAGAACGTGTGCTTTGGAAAAGAAGTGGACTTACTGTATTGCTGCTCCTCAGTTGATGGACAGCTTACCACCATTTGTTGGAGTTGTTCAGAAACACTGCTTGGTTTGCAACAGAACTGATCAAAGTTAGAAGTTTGTATTGCAGAGTATTTTATGGAACTACAGTGAGGCATTTTTCTTCAATATATAGCCAAGTGGACTTGGGTTCTGAACAAGGTTTCCTGTAATGTATAAGCATAGACTTTAGGCAGCATTTGATTTTTGTGGGGTGGCTAAACAGAGGTCATCCATGCATGCATGTGGTGCTATATATTAACAGGGGCTCAACTGTCTCATTGCTTGGTGCCAGGTTTTGATCAGTTAATGACAGTTCATATTAGGGTTATGCAGAAATTTGAAAGTTTTACTCTTTCAAGTCATGTGAAGTGAAAACCAAGGAGGTTTCTTGTTTGGAAAGAACTATATTGATAGCTGTCTTGGTTAACTCTGCAGTGGAGGAAAAAAAATTCTGAGGATAGCAAAACTTGCTCCTGCGTGACTAGTGTGTATCTTCGTGCCTAAACAGTTAAACCTAGGTTGTATTTTTTCTGATTTTTAACTGAAAGCAGAGGGCCTGACTGCAGTGGAGGGACAGACCTTTGTGGACTCAGGTCTTCTGGAGGATTAGTGATGTTATTTTCCAAATAAAAGTTAGGATTTTGTGAGTTACTGAGCATAGAGACTATCAAGACAACACACACTTGTCTACTCCAGTTGCCTTCTTCTGTTCTTTTGTTGTGTTGGTAGCACGTGTCCACTTGAGTGCGAACAACTGCCCGTCTCTTACTACCAGTTTGCAGCAATGCAATCTATTCCAGAATGCTTGGATTTTCATGGGTGTTCACAAAGAGTAACAGCTGATCAGGCATCCCAGCAAGCACTGAAGTAAGCCTGTCTGGGCTTGAAAGACACATCCAACATCAGCTGCTGCACATCTGCAATGTGGAAAGCTGCCACGTATCCAAAGGCTCAGTTGTTCTGATCTCCTGACAAGTCATCTTGCTCGCAGGTTTGAAGACCTTTTTTTTTAATCCCCTGTGTGTATCTAAGCATTGACCAGAAACACAGACAACTTCTTTGACAATCAAACACAGGGTATTGTTTACTGGGCTGCTGGAGCAATGGCTGTCTCAAATACAAAAGATAAAAATAATATTTCTCTAGACCGATATTGAACAGGTTTCTTTTTTCAAGACAGTAAAGGGTTAGTGGTTCTCATAATAGGCACATGTGGAAAATACCAAAATATATTCAGCTCAGTTTTACTACACATTTTCCACAGCCAAATTTACCTTCTATTGTCTATATCAGCAGTGCGAGAGATCTGGAAAACCCCAGACTGCTACTTTCAACTGACATTGATAGGGGTTTACCCTACCTAACAGTAACAATTAATGTAAATATATTTTTGAGGGTTGCTGGGGAGTTCTTTGAAAAGTCAGTCTATTTGAGTCTCTCTAACAGACTTCTTTTTTTGGACAACCACTCTTTTAATGGGCTGAAACTGAAGATACAAGAAGCCAACAGTATAGACTGCAGTGTGACTGTGATGTTTATACATCAAGAGTCACTGCAATACATTCTGTAATTCTGACAAAGGGCTATACAGGGAAAATAATTTGGAACACCATGGCAACTGGGCAGTCTCCCCCTATTTCACCCATTACTCCTCTAAACCTAGAGCTGTAAATGTCCAGTGCCATCTGTAGTCCTTGTACTCTCATTTATGGCACCAGGATGTCAAGTGACACAATACACTGAGGGAGGGTCTTTTTTCATTATCTTGTCCAGATATCTGAGATATGTCCAGCTCTGAGATGTTCACTGAATATTCTTTCCCCGGTACTGGATCTAGCAGCTTTCCAGTGGTTTAAGCTTGGTAGCCTGCCCTCAGCCATTAATCTTTGACTGGTAGATGAATCTGTTCATTCTGGCACATACTCTTCAATATAATAATTTTGCCAATGACAGCAGGCAGAGGACAAATGGAAAACAAAAAGCACAAAGTTAACAATCAGTCCTTAACGCACAATGAAATGTCAGAAGAGAGGAGCCTGTAATCTCCCCTCTGCACTGTACTCCAGATTGGTGCAATCAGTAATAAAACACGTTAGCTGTGTTTTAATGGCAATTTCCTTCCTTCTCCTCCCTCCCAGCCCCTGCCCATTCATCCCACCAAGAAGTGATTCCTTCTTCCAGGGTGATTCTGTTACAAACTGTGACTATGAAGGCAGCATAGCCAAAATACTCCTCCTCCGTAATCTATTTGGAAAACTGCTAGAATTAAAATGAGTGCTGCTTACAGAGGTGTTTAGTCTTCACAGGCCATACCTTTGTGCAGAGACCCCTTTGGAGTCTTCTCCCAAGATGATTAAATTTTAACCTCTCTCTGCCTTTTGTATTCTGTAACTCTGTCAAGATTATAAAATATGTTCTGTTTTGTCTTTTTTTTCCCTGAGTTTTATTGGCCAAATCGATCTCATTCAAACTCTTTTTTAAAATACAAGATGTTGTTAAATAAAGGATACTGGTCGCTTGCCAACTTCTGAAACCCCCTTTGAGGTTTTTTTACCACAGCCTTTCCTGCCTGGCAAAGCAGGTGTGTCTCCCCAGCAACTCCCCCACCTCCCCAGGTACCTTAAAAAACAGATGTGAGCCTCTGCAAAGGGAACCCACTTCCAATGAGAAGGATAATTTGGTGTCTACAGAGGTGTTGCCAGGGTTAAGTCAGACTAAGCCCAGCATCAAAACATCCTCAGTTCAGAAAAAAAGTTGGGTCACTGTAGGTGACTCCATCCTAAAAAGAGTGGAAGATCCGATATGCAGACCTGACCCACTTCTCAGGGAGGTCTTCTGCCTCCCTGGGGCCTGGGTTAAAGACATAAAAAGACATGAAAACTTCCTTCCCTGGTAAAACACTGAGATTGTTGCCCCTTACTCATTTTTCAGGCAGGCAGAGATGAGCTATTAACAAGACACCCAAGGGCGATCCAAAGAGACTTCTGGGCCTTGGGACAACTGGTCAAGGGGTAGGAGCGCAGATAATATTCTCCTCTGTCATTCCAGTCACGGGGAAGGATGAGGAAAGTAGTAAGAAGAGCCAGTAGATCAATATCTGGCTCTGAGCCTGGTGTCAGAGGCACAGCTTTTGGGTTTTTGAGCACAGGAAGGTTTGCATGACACCAGGCCTACTGGAGACAGGTGGTTGGGTCCAGAGAGTGGTGGTGAATGGAGTTAAATCCAGTTGGCAGCTGGTCATGAGTGGTATCCCCCAGGGCTTGGTATTTGGGCCAGTTCTCTTTAATGTCTTTAACAATGTTCTGGATGAGGGGATCGAGTGCACCCTCAGTACGTTTGCAGACCACACCAAACTAGGTGGGAGTGTAGATCTGCTTGAGGGTAGAAAGGCTTTGCAGAGAGATCTGGACAGGCTGGATCAATGGGCTGAGGCCAATGGGATGAGGTTCAATAAGGCCAAGTGCTGGGTCCTGCACTTGGGTCACAATGACCCCATGTAGCACTACAGGCTTGGGGCAGAGTGGCTGGAGAGCTGCCTGGCAGAAAAGGACCTGGGGGTGTTGGTTGTCAGCTGAACACAAGCCAGCAGCGTGCCCAGGTGGCCAAAAAGGCCAACAGCATCCTGGCCTGTATAAGGAGCAGTGAGGTGAGTAGGACTCAGGAGGTTATCTTCTCCCTGTACTCAGCTCTGGTGAGGCTCTGGTGAGGCCCCATCCTGAGTACTGTGTACTGTTTTGGACCCCTTACCACAAAAAAGTCATTGAGGTGCTGAAGCAGGTCCAGAGAAGGGCAACAAAGCTGGTGAGGGGTCTGGAGAGTAAGCTTTATGAGGCAAGGCTGAGTGAGCTGGGGTTTTCAGCCTGAAGGAGGCTGAGGGGAGACCTTATGGCTCTCTACAACTCTCTGAAAGGAGGTTGATGAGAGGTGGGGGTCAGTCCCTTCTTCCAAGTCACAAGTGATAGGACAAGAGGAAATGGCCTCAAGTTGCGCCAGGGGAGATTCAGATTCGATATTATAAATTGTTAATTCTAAATTAAGTTCTTATTACAGTTTGTGTTTTGCCAACTATTGTGACTCGTATGACCTGATAACATCTGTTTTTAATAAAGGGATGTGAGGTAAAAGGTGGGATGTACCAGGATCTCGTGATGGTTACAATAATATGACTCATCACTTAGTCGTTCCAGCTGCCGGCTATGAAGTGGATGAGCCATCTTCATTTAAACCGGAAAAGGAATATATATCCCATATATGTTCTCAATAAATAGCTGGCTACAACATTCTGATTCTGGAGGCTGGCTCTGACAGAACTGAGATCCTCCCAGTCAGTCACTGCTCTGGCTAAGCTGTGACAGGTCCCCTCAGTCCTTTCTTTATCTTTCTGGCTCGTTAAGCATTGAGTGTTCCTGAAGAATGTCTCTTTTGATGCTTTATCTCTTGTCTCTGAGCCAGCAATACGTCCTTGTCACCAAGAGGGCCAAGGGAATCCTGGGCTGCATGGGGAAGTGTGGCCAGGAGGTGGAGGGAGGTCATTCTGCATCCAGTTCTGGGCTCCCCAGTTCAAGAGAGACAGGGAACTACTGGAGAGAGTCCAGTGCAGGGCAACAAAGATGATCAAGGGATTGGAGCATCTCCCTTATGAGGAAAGGCTGAGCTGGGACTCTTTAGCCTGGAGAAGGGTGAGGGGAGACCTTATTAGTGCTTGTAAGTATCTGAAGGGTGGGTTGGAGGATGATGGAGCCAGACTCTTTTCAGTGGTTCCCAGTGACAGGATGAGGGGCAACAGGCACAAGCTGGAACACAGGAAGTTCCATTTGAATATGAGGAAAAACTTGTTTACAGTGAGGGTGAAAGAGCACTGGCACAGGCTGCCCTGGGAGGGTGTGGAGTCCCCTTCTCTGGAGACCTTCAAGATCACCCGGATGCAGTCCTGAGTGATGTGCTCTGGGCAATCCTGCTTTAGCAGGGGAGTGGGACTGGATGATTTCTGGAAGACCGTTCCAACTCTGACAATTCCCTGACGCGTTGATTGACTGACCGTTGCATTGCGAGGATGCGTTTGAGGAGACGCCGTCCGTTACAACGCCCCGCCCTCGCGCCGGGATAACGGCGGGCAAGGCCGCCCAAGGGGACGGTGCCGCGCATGCGCAGCGGCCGCCGCGAGGAAAGGCGGGCTTCCTGACTACATCTCCCAGCATGCTGCGGGCCGCGGGCGCAAGCGCTGAGGGGCCGGGAAGCGGCGCGGAGAAGTACCCGGAACGGGCCGAGCCTTGAAGGCCGTGAGCGGTGTCCCTTAGTAGCCGCCCCGTTCCAGCCCGCAGGCCGCGGCCGCCGGGGAGTCGGCCGCCATGTCGACGGTGGCCGCCGCCAGCTGCAACGCCAAGGGCGCGGGGGAGGCGCAGGGCGAGAAGAAGCCGCTGAGGCCCTGCTGCGCCTGCCCCAAGACCAAGGAAGCGAGGGACGCCTGGTGAGGGCCCCAGCCGCCCTGCGGGAGGTGGGAGGTGGGCCTCTGGGGACCCCCGGGGCGGGTTTCCCTCCTGGCATTTGAGGCCCGTCGTCGGGCTGCCAGAGCGTTTTAACCAGCCCTTTGCCTGCTCCCGGCCCGGCCTGTCGGGTTTCCCGCCCTGCCGTGCTCTTTGCTGCCTTCTAGAAGTTTCTGACTGCGTCAAATGTGCTGGAGTGGTTGGGGAAACCCTCCCCACGCCGAGGATCGAGGGTGCTGGAACATCCAACAGGGTAGGAGAGGAACAAGGAGAAGAAAACGTCCTAAAAGGATAAATTAGAAATTAAGCAATTAATATCTAGTTTGAAACAGGTTTGAGGTATTCGCTCTTAATACAACTTATAAATAGTCTTAACTCGCAGAGCAATAAGTACTAGCAGGTAGTATTAACATTTTTATTGTGTAATTTATTATAAATGCTGTTCTTCTCAAAATACTTTGTTTTTTAGGTCTCTGAGAATGACATGTCTCACAAAGGTGCAAAATTTGACAGTGATGTGTATAGCCATATTTATAATTATAGGCTTAGTCACTGTCATAGGACCTACCAAATAGCATGAAATGCACACCCAGAATAGTGTTCTTTTGTCTGTGATAGTAAATTAGTTTAGTCTAGCAACCAAACTGTCTTTTATTTGCCTAACAAGTGGTACAGACGTTGCTCATTAGGTGACATAATACTGGACACTGTATTTTTGCCAAATCGGGGTGCGTGTTATGTGGTAGTGTGAAGGTGAGTTCAGGGCCCTCTGAGAAAAGGGTTGTAGGGTGCAAGTTTGGGGTCAGATGGAGTTGCCCTGGGTAGCCAGCATGCCTGCCCATACTTACTGTAATAAAACTTAAATTATGAAGAAAATAAGGTATTTCATTTGTTCACAATTTGGTAGTCTCTTCCTTTGGCAGCAAGAATAGCATAATGTGGCAGATGAGGGTTGATAGACCTGGGATCTGTGCTGTGCAGTGTGATAGAATGCCCACCTCTAGGGACAGGAAGTGCTCTGCAAGTCAAAAAGCAAATCTGATACAATTTTGTGGTATATGCAATATACCAATAATGGTAGGCTCTTTACCACTATTTGAATATGTTTTGGATAGTTGGATGGATGGGTAACATCAAAAGTTACTATATTGGTGAATCAAATTTTAATTTAAGAGCAACTGGACAGGTTTGGGGTTTGTTGTTTAGTATTTTTTTTCCTTTACATTCCTTAAATACCAACTAAAGCTGGACTAAAACTTCATTTATTGGCCAACCAATTCAGTATTGGCCTTTTATTAGAAATTTTATTGCTTCCATACCAAATGATTTGAAACCAGTCGCTGGTGAGATCAGCATACCTGAGGTGATGCGACAGCCTTGCGTTGTATAACAGATCCCAGTCTAGACTTGCCCAGAATAGACGCTGGCCTGTTAATAGGAAATTCTGTTATGTATTTCATTAAGTGTTCTAAGTGCACGTCTCCAGACTTTGACCTTTTTAAGATGGTGTTATACTCTCCAAAGCAGCGCTACCCTGGACAGGATGGGCAAGATGATCTAATAGGCTCCAGGTGGTACCCAACAGCTTGTCAGTTCTGTGGCGCTGAGTGATGGTAAGCAAATGTTCTGTTGCTGAACCTTGGAAATCTTTTTGTTTTGCAGCATCATTGAGAAGGGGGAAGAAAATTGTGGGCACCTAATTGAAGCTCACAAAGAGTGTATGAGAGCTCTGGGCTTCAAGATATGAGGGAGATGAGCAGGACTGTGAGTGTGGTAAGTACAGCCTTCAGGAACGTGCGTGATCTGTTTCTGAAGTGCCCTGGCATCTCAGCTGGTGCCAGTGGCAGGCCCAGAGTACTGTTCATGATGGCAGAGGGATCTTCCTTATGAGAGGGAAGGCAAAGTAAGTAGTGCTGCTCCTGGGAGGGTGGTGAAGCCTTACGGTGTTGTACAGCCTTTGTGAGTGGCTCTGAACAGCAGAGTGTGGTTCTGCCTTTGTTGTCTTTTAACAGATCTGAACTTCAGCTTAGATTCCTAATGGTGGGGCAGTGTGGCTGTTGGTTTCTGTGGGTTTGTTGCTGGGATTTTTTTGGTTGATTGTTGAACTGTCCCTCAATATCCAGTGGAAATCCATGTTTTGTGAAGTTGTCTTTCCTCTCTCTTCTAGATGATTATCTGTGGTGTGATTGATTCTGGAAAGCTGCAAAATAAATTATTTCTGCAAGTTACTTCCAAGAACAAATACAAACAAAGAATCTATTTATCAAGAGTCTCTATAATGATAGACTGTGCATCATGTCTGTAACTTTTCCACTGTTAGTTCTTGACTGCTGCTATAAAAAATATATTTTTTCCTCCAAATAAAAATCTGAAAATGACCAGTGTTCATGACTTCTGTTTCTTTTTGAAGTAAAAAATGACAGTGTCCTCCTCATTCAAAACAGCGTGCTATAGGAATGGAGAGAGCGAGAAAAGCCTGCTTATTCATTGAAATGAGAACAGTGATTGCTCTGGCGTTGAACAGGTGGGCCTTCAGTGGGTTTTCCCACTGATGCAAACTGAGAAATTGTGCTGGTAACACTCCCATGCTACTGCTTTCAGCAAAGTCATGCTGAAGCTTGTAGTGCCGTCTGTGACGGTAGGTATAACTGTATTTGTGCAGAGACAACCACAACTGTACGAAATGAGCTTTCCTGAAGAGTCAAAACTGGATTTGCTTTCCTCCATTCAAAACAAGTTGAAAGAATTCTAACAGCTTTACCCTAGGATTCAAGCTTCATTCTTGAGAATGAAGAAGTAAGTACTTCCCATATCAAACTCTAATTCTTACGCCAGTAGCCTTTCAAGGGAAAGGGAGCAGAACACTGCAGATGTGTGCATGGGTCACTTGCTTGGAAGAAAAGCTTGCTTTTTTATGCCTAGTTTTTCTTGTGCTAAGTGTGCGTGAGCTTTACTAAGTTTTTTTTTCTCACCTGTGTGACATCATAATGGCAGGGTGGTTGTGGCCCTTCATTCCTTACAATCTAGAGCAAAAAAGGGCATTTGATAATTTGTTACACGTGGAATATTTTTGATTTCATACTACGTCTCTGTGCAACCGTGACGTTCCTCCTTTTGTGAACTGACTTTGCTTGAGATGGCATCACTGATCGCTTCCTCTCTGCCCACTGAGTTTTCTTTTCAGAAACCCAAGATAAAAAATCTGTGCTTTGTCATGATTGTTCTCATGGCTTTGGCCATGTTGGATGGACAGGTGCTGTCACCATCATTTTTCTGCCTGCCAGGGCCCTGTGTGTTCTAAGCTAGCAATGAATAGGCTGTGAACCTTTAATATGTGACACTTAGTGCTGTCTCTGCCAGGCTCGCAAGTTCTGTGAGGAGAGTTTAGGCTCTGCTTCTGGGAATACTTCACAAAGGTAGTGGATTCTGAGGAAACAGGCTCTAGAATGTTTGCAGGGAACAAGTGCAGCTGTTGGACTGAGCTCTATGCTGCTTGTCTGCTCTCCTGTCCTGAGATAAGAGTTGTACCTGTGTTGGCTTCCAGCTTCAGAGAAGTGATGCAGCTGTAGTTCTGGCAAAAAGCTTTCAAAGCTGCCCGTGGTGCTGTATCTGGCTGGGGAGCAGGACCTGGTGCTTCTCTTGGCGTTTATTGTTGTCTTGAGGTAAGAAACCTGAATAAGGTCATTTATTGTTGAATGAATTGGGCTTGAAGTAACGAGCACGTTGCAAGGTGAACGAGCACCGTCTTTGTGGTAGCATGTCCAATCTGGGTGAAACTCTGGAAACAGAGTTAAGAGCAGAGCAGGGCAGGTGGCGACACTGGACAAGAACGGAGTGCTAATTAAATCAGGTCAAGAAAATTAAAAAAAATCCATCCCCCCCCAATTCTACATAAATTCTAGAAGCTTAAGAAATTAAACATCTAGGCCTGGACAGAGTTAAAAGCATGGTAAATGTTTTACAAAGGTTTTTGGAAGGAAGATGATGGGTGGGACGCTGCAATAGGTGTATGTAACAGATGAAGGATACTGGACAGCTGTATACTTGAAGCGACAATGGGAAAACCTTGTCAAATTGCATTTCTTGCTTCAAGGCTTCATTTGTTACCGCAGGACTCCTGCGGGGTCAGTTCAAGGCTTGATTTGGGGAGTGGGGGTTACTGGCACTGTGTTGCCACTTAACTGAGGGAGCTGGTGACAGACACTGCCCTGCGCAGGGTGCTCAGTGTAGCTGCGAGGGCGTGAAAGGTTGGCAGTAGCTGGGAACTTGACTAATCTATATAGGAGTAGTTCAACTAAATACAGTACATGCCATCCTTGTCCCTTTGCAAGTCACCGTTAGCTTGTCTGGAGCAGCTTTAGACCTTTCCTAACAGTTCTATATTGAATGTAACTTGGAACACCAAGTGAATGTGCTGTAGCTACAGGGTTTCTTAGTATGCAAGTAACAGTTTTGCAGACGAATGTCAGTGATGCACTATATAGTAAATCAAAAAGAAGATGTTTGATTATGCCCTCTCTGACTTTAGGCCATTAAGGTCACGGGTGACGGGACCAGTTTTCATCTTCTGGGATCAGCAGTGAACCTGTAGACTTCTTGAGGGTGGCCAACTAGCCAGTTGTGTAGCTACCATGAGATCCGTGACTGATAATCTCTCAGCTCAGGGCTGTTCTCAAGGACAGAGGATTAGTTTGCCAGACAGTGCAGGCCACACCTGGACTGCATCATCACGTGAGGCTGCATGTGAAGTGCTTCTGGTTTGAGTTCATTGTAAGTGGGGAGATCAGCAGAGTCCCTGTTTACACACTGCTAATTTTAGTACTGAGAAGCTTGATGTGCCTATTTTTCACAGAGTTGTTTTGTTGTAATACTTACGTGCCTTCTTCCAGGGAAGAGTTTTAATGCTGCTTGGATGTTTTCTATGCACTTGCTTTCTTGATTCCAAATTGCTTTGGGCCTTGGTATCTCCCTTTTAATACTTGTGTGGTTTTCCCTTTGGATCAGTACTGGCTTTTGAAAACTCAACTTGGATGAACCCCAGCATTATTGGATGGAGTGCATGTATTCTAATTCAAGGAAAGGCATAAAAATAAAATTTTTCTTCGGAAAATTAAGAAAGCCTTTTGGACTCTTGCTTGGTTGAAAACTGGAAGTGTTGTCCAGAGGGTCTGTATGGCCATGGTACTCACAAAAGGAGAAGGAAGATTCGAGCCTTGGTGGTTCAACCATTTTATGAATCTTCCTTTTAAACCACTGGACCTAAAAAAAAGCCCTAAATTAATTTCTCATTTGTGCTCAGGGATCTGCCTTTTTGAAGGCTATAGCATTCTTTCTGCAGTGTCCCATTCAGCCCCTGCGGAAAAGTTGTGTAGTTTCTGAGAGCTTTGTGCCGTTACTGCTGTGGGTTTATAGCTCCCTGCCTGCCTTCCTCAGGGAAGTCCCAATGGGTGTCCCTGCCTGCGGCACTGGCCCTGGCAGCCCCGTGACCCCAGCACACATCTCTGGGGTGACATCAGCAGTGCCACGGACCCTGTTCCGGAAGATGACAGAGGAAGCACCTTTCTCGTCCTAATGAGTTGCTAACATTATGTTCCAGAGTATCTTCTAGCTCAGGAATTTACCGAACTGAGGAGGGGAAATTAGTAACTTTTTTTTTTTGGTCAGCTTCTTTGATGTTGTTATAGAAGCTTTTTGGTGGTACAGAAAGGCGGGAGAAATTGCAGCGTTGCTTCTCAGAATGCTTCCTCTAATGTAGTTCTACATTGCTATTCATAGCATTTCAGTTTTGTCTCACAGATCTTATGTAAAGTATCTTTCTCGTCTTTCCAATCTTGATATCCCAACTCCCCATTAGATGAAATGTCAGCCTGTCTCAGAAAGAGACCCCTTACAACACTTACGTTTTGCAGAGGCCAAAAGGCAGAACTGTGGTTGTTGAGATCATCTAGCAAGCAAGTGGCAGTAGTACAAGAAACAGAACTTGGCTCCCAAGACTTTTACTGTGGTGCTTTGGCTGTAAGGTCATCCTTCCCTCTTTGCAGCGAAGGTCAAGAGAAATGAAGTTCTTCATTTCCCTGTTCTTTCTGCAGCGGAGCCTTACTCTGCTTCACTCAGTAGGATTTACTTCTTCACTGTAATAAGGGACTGCTGCAGTGAAGGTTCCCCGTTTCGTTTAACCCTTAACAGAAAGCATCTTTCTGAGCGGATGGTACTCACCCACAGTGCAAAGCTGAATTTGTCTTGTTTCTGTCCTGCAGGGCAGCCTGCCAAAATGGGACAGCCTTTGCTGCTCTTAGGAGTCCTACTGCTCTGTGGGCTGATCGCTGTGGAGACAGGTCGTACTGTTCAAGACCATGATGCATTCTTTTAGGTTGCCATAAAGCATTGCTTCAGCCTCGCCCAGTAGATAGTGTTATTCCAGGGGACTATTAGTAGAAGAGCCGATTAGTGTGTCTTTAAGTGAATGGTGCCGATGGGAATGGCATGTTAGGCAGGGCAGCTGCAGGCTTGGCCTGAAACATGACCACGCTTGAAACTCTATCTCTACTCCACTGACCCATGCAGGCTGACTTCATACTGTTGACTGACCGTGCGGGTTGTGTCGATGCCTGAAATGTGGCTGCTTCCTGGCAGCAGGGCAGATCCTGTCTATATGACTGATAACGTGTTACTTGAAGGAGGGAAGAAGTTGCGTTTATGCATCTTTTCCGTAGCGGACTACAGAGGACTGAACTTGGTGGGTCCCTCTCATGACTATGTCCCAGGTTACCTGAGTGGAAAAGTGCTTCCTTTTGTCTTCCTGCTAACTGAAGGTCTGGGAAGTGTTCCAAATAGTTATAAAAAAAAATGAAAATGTGAGGTCACGTTTCCCAAGGATGCTTTCCAGCCGAGCCTGTTATCTGGGGGTGGGGGAATCCTTCTTCAACTAGGATTTCCCTGCAAAATGTGCTTCCATGTGTTACACTTTCAAACTTTTGTGCAGGATGGTCTCCACGATAGATGAAGCTGGGTCCCAACAACTCATTTATTCTAGCTTTTAACTCTTGCACTCGCAAGCCTGTGCCCATGCAGAGCTTTACCTTGTGTGCCTTGGTCTACAATGCTCCATGTGATGGAGCTGCCTGATGCAAGGGGATGCTGTGCTGCAGCACCTGGAAAACAATTCTCAAGAATCTACCTCTCTTCTTTTACCAAGTCCCTTCTGTCGCTATGAGCCACAGTGAGAGAAGGGGGTGACCTTCTTCCTTTTTTGTACTGGGTGAAAGTCACTCTCTTGTTGGAGCGCAGAGCAGTGTGGAGCCCCATGTGTGGCTGGAGCTCACTGTGATAAGCTGGTTGTTTTCCCCTCTCCCTTCCCCTCCTGGTGCTGTGCTGTGCTGGGCTTATCTGGGTGCCTGAGTTATGTTAAGTAGCGAGTGCGTGCCTGCTCTCTGTTCTCCTCACTGCTTTTGCTCCTTGGATTTCAATTCCAAACATGGTTATCCATTTGGGGTCTCTCTCCTTTCCGCTGCCAAGTGATACACATTCCACATTCAACACCAGCTCCCTCCGCTGCTCTCTTGCAGTCGCTATTTCCAGTGCTGGAGGGCTGGAGAGAAAGAGCAACGAGATCTCTTTCCCGTCTGCAAGTTTTCCAGCTAATGGCCTCTACTCTTTCTTTGACTGAGCTCTTTTGGCCTCATATTTGCTGCCTCCCCTTCTCACTGGTGTGGCAAAGGAGGGAGCCAGCTGCCGGTTTGTGAGCCACAAAGAGGAGAAACTAGTCCTTTGGGGTTTTTGGCGGGGGGTGGGGGAAGGGGCACAAAAGCCTTCGTCGACGCTTGAACATGTTGCTCTGAAGTGCACTGCTGTGGGACCGACCGGCACTCAAGAGGAAGAACATCTACCCAGCAGCTCTGGTTTCAGACCTCTGCAGCACCCTTTGTGTATGACATTTCGTTTTGAGCACAGCCAGGGAGGGTGGGGAGTGGGGAAGGATGAGCGCAAGCAGTCTCTCGTGGGACCAGGCTATTCTCCAGCCTCCGGTGTGCAATGTCTGGAAGGACATTATGGAGGGAGCAGCCTATCATCTGGCCAGCTGCATCGTCCTCCTAGGTTACATGGGGGGAAGCGGTATCTTTGGGTCCCTCTATATCTTTGGCCTCCTGGCCCCAGGCTACTTTTGCTATGCTCTGTGGGGCTGGCTGAACGCTTGCGGGCTTGATATCTTCATCTGGAACATGCTGCTCGTCCTCGTCTGCTTGCTTCAGCTGGCTCACCTGGCTTACCGGCTCCGCAAAGACACCATCCCAGAAGAGTTTGACCTCCTCTACAAGACCATGTACCTGCCCTTGCAGGTTCCCCTGGACGTCTACAAAGAAATCGTGAAGTGCTGTGAAGAGCAAGTCCAGACACTAGTCAGAGACCAGAATTATGCAGTGGAGGGCAAGACGCCCATTGACCGCCTCTCGTTGCTGCTGTCTGGCAGGTAAAGGCTCTCCTGTTTCTGAACAAAGTCTGACAGCAAAGTGGTGTGGCTTGTTGGGGTATTTTCGTTCTCTGTAGAAACTGGGATGACATTTGTCCATCCTCTGAAAGGGCTTTGAGATATGCATCTGTTTGTTGGGGAGGAAGGTAATTTGCTTTTAAGGGGTTGTTTTTGTTTTCTTCTGTTGTTCTAAATTAGACTATTTCAGCAAACAATTTGCAGAATCAAGCTATGTGCAGTGAAGTGTCTAGCTCAGCCTCACCTGTGATAGTGTTGGGGAATCCTTACCTCTTTCTTAGTCATTTTAAAGTGGTCTTGTTTCTGATGGGGGCAGACTGGCTGTGGAGAGCGTTTCTCAAAGCAGGAGGGCAGTGTGTCTGGACCTGTGGTCTCTGCGGGTACCACACAGACCTCTGTGATGTGAATGGCTGTGCACCAAGTACACTGAGTCCTCAGTTCACCTGCTTCTCGCTGGCCAGCAGTGTTTAGGGAGAGGTTCCACTCCTGATCCCAACACCTCAACCCTTAGGGCTCCAAAATTTTTCTCTCTGAGGGTCATTTCATGAAAAGGGAGAGGGCTCTTCTATAGTGGATCCTACCTCATCAAGGCCTTTTTTTTCCCCTGTACTGTCATGCATTCATGATGTTCCTTCCTCTGGACAACCCAGAAAGACCTCAGGGACCTCCAGATAGTCACACTGGAGATTTGATTAGTGAGTGAACTCTGCTGGTGAACTACTGGCATTTGTTCACCTGAGATCCTGTGGCATGCCTTTATGCTAACATTTCTTAATGATTTACAAAATCAAAATACAAGTAGTAATGATAGTGGCTTCCAAGCTGCTGCCAGGCACTTGCACTAATGTCAAGTGAGAGTGGGAAAGGAAGGAAATCTCTAAATGGGAGCAGTGCTGAGGTGTGTCTCGAGGATTTTCCTTTGGGAAGGCAAATCCAGCATCACCCGGGGCCCATGTTTCACTGTGGTGGTCCCATCCTTCTCTGGTGAGAGGGTGTGTAAAGAAGAAGGGCTGTCCTTCCTCTTTTTGGTGTTTTTCCCTTTTCTAGGTTGTGTTACAAGCATCCTGGGGCCCCTGGCCAGTGCTGAAAAACAAAGCGCTGGGAGGAAATTGGGTATGTGTGTTTCCATTAGGTGTCTTTCATCTCACCAAATATCTATGCTGAGCAGCTTGCTCTGAAGTTTACTATATTGGCAAATAACGTTAGTGGGGAAGAATCTGTGCTGTCTTGCCCTGCACTGGATAATCCGATGCTGCTCCGTGGGCATGGAAGTGCTGCAATGGACAGTAACCCAGTGCTTGTGGGGTAGTTGTTTGCTCTCTTTTGCAGTGATAAGGGTGCATCTTGGCTGGTATAGGATCCTCTGTGGAGATGGGATAGGATTTGCATTGAAAACTAAAATTGCCTTTGTGTATCATACAACAGGGGAATGTGGTTGCAGGGAGGCAAGAGGCCCCAAATCTGGCAGTGCAGAGCTACAAATAGAGCTTCAGAGCACCCTGCTGTTTCCCCAGGCCCGCGCAGCTCTCCTTCTCTGCTCCTGCAGCTGAGCTGGGTGCAATTTCAGCCTTGACATTGGTAGGCAATTGCAGCAAAAGTAAGGGAAAGGGATACTTGGGAAGCCAAAAAAAGATTGAATGATAATGGGCAGCAAATTATGAGCTCACAGCGTGATGTGTTAGGAACAATAGCCGATGTGATTTTGGGGGGTTCTGGGTATAACAGCTTCCCAACATCAAGGCACAGAATGCCCTCATGCAGCTCTGGGGACAGGGAGATGATGCCCCAGGCTGGCTTAGAAGTACCTGAAAAGCAGCAGCAGTCATGTGGGCTGAGAAGTCCTGGTTTAGGACCAAGCATTGCACCAGTGAGAGTTGGCTTTGTAGCAGGAAGCAGAAAAGAGATGGAATATGGGAAAGTGGCAGGGAATGTTGTTTCCAACAGAGAAAGAGGATACAGCCCTGTAGTCTGGAGCATCTGCAACAGTCGTGGAAGAGGGTATGAGATACATGTGAGATGAGAAGACCTTTTCAGTCCCTGCTGGGATCGGCTGCCTGCATTTTGTGTGAGCTCATCAGGCTCACTCAGCAACATGAACAGTTGGGATAGAGTGCACCCTCAGCAAATTTCCTGATGACACCAAGCTGTGTGATGTGGTCAATATGCTGGAGGAAAGGCATGCCATCCAGAGGGTTATGGACAGGCTTGAGAGGTGGGCCTATGCGAACCATGTGAAATTCAACCAGGCCAAGTGCAAGGTCCTGCACCTGGGTCATGGCAATCCCAAAAACAAATATAGGCTGGGCAGACGAGATTGAGAGCAGCACTGAGGAGAAGGACTTGGGAGTGTTGGTGGACAAGAAGCTCAACATGAGCTGGCAATGTGCACTCATAGCCCAGAAAGCTAACTGTATCTTTGGCTACATCAATAGAAGCATGGCCAGCCGTTCACAGGAGGCAATTCTACCCCTCTGCTCTACTGAGACCCTGCTGGGAGTACTGTGTCCAGCTCTAGAGTCCTCAGCACAGGAAGGACATGGACTTGTTGGAGCAGGTCCAGAGGAGGCTCACAAAAATGATCAGAGGGCTGGAACACCTCTATGGAGAAAGGCTGAGAGAGTTGGGATTGTTCAGTCTGGAGAATAGAGGGCTCCAGAGACCTTCTAGCAGCCCTCCAAGACCTGAAGGGGGCCTACAGGAGAGATGGGGAGGGACTCTTTTTCAGGGAGTGTAGTGAAAGGAAAAGGGGTAATGCTTTTAAACTGAAAGAGGAGAGATTTAGATTAGATATTAGGAAGAAATTCTTTCCTGTGAGGGTGGTGAGGCACTGGAACACGTTGCCCAGAGAAGTTGTGGATTCCCCTTCCCTGGAGGCATTCAAGACCAGGCTGGATGGGGCTTTGAGCAACTTGGTCTTGTAGGGGGTGTCCCTGCCCATGGCAGGGGGACTGGAACTCGATGATCTTTAAGGTCCCTTCCAACCTGAACCATTCTATGTAATGCTGTTTTGTGGCTTAAGCCTGCGCACCTCACCTCTCCTCTCCTCTTTGCAGGATCCGAGTGAGCCAGGATGGACAATTCCTTCACTACATCTTTCCATACCAGTTTCTGGACTCACCAGAATGGGAGTCGCTGAGACCCTCTGAGGAAGGAACTTTCCAGGTAACCCTGCATAGCCCTGTAGCAGCCCAGCTTCGCTCCTTGCTGCTTCATTGCATATCTGAAAGGGGAAGGAAAGGGCTTATTATGTCATTCAAAGCTAACTGGAACCTTCTCCTCCCCTTCCTTGTGGTTTAGCTGGCACAGGATGGTGTGATCAGCTGTGTCATCTTTTTTTCTACCTTTCTTGAAGCCCTCGGTGTGTGCTCCTATTATCAGCTGATAGCAGGGAGGGTGGAGCATGGTGCTGGGAGATGAGGTATTGGATTACTGGCTCTGTCCCATTGCAGTGTTCTCTAGTACCTATACTGATGCGTTTGCCCTGCCCGCTGCTAGCGGGGTGCATTGTTCCAGCATCAGAATAGCAGCCATGGCAATATGCGGCAGTGATGTAAATCCATAAACATCCCATTCCTCAGAGAAGTTTCTGATGGTGATGTGTTTGGGGTAGAGAAGCAGAAAGGATGATTCACACCCGAATATGGTTCTTTCTTAGCAGAAGAATCCCTTGCTGAGAGGCCAGACCAATTCTTATTTGCAGCACCAGAAAGGATTTTGCTCTTGCTGTCAACACCCCACAGTATTTGTTTGGCTTTCCTTCTGGAGGAGATTACTCAAACCCACATCTCTCTGTCTTTAACTCACATCCCAGGACAGACTGATCCTGTTAGGATGTCAATCTAGAGCATGTCAGTTTGGGCTATTTTGCCAATCCCTTGGGAACATGAGACAATCACGAGGGAACGATGGTGCTTTCTTATGAAGGCAGCCATGTTCAGACTTGATCAAAGCAGGGCAGGTGCCCAAATCTGCTTTCCTTGGGTCTGAATTTGGCCCATGTACTGTGTAAATAAGTCATCGCATTTGCTCCTGAAAGCTGCGCCATCGCCAATGACTACAGTCTTGCAAGAGGAACAGTTGTAGAACATGGCTGACTGTGTGACAGTGACATGGGCTACAGCTCGTGAGTGGAAATAGGGCCATTGGGCCAAAATAATGGGGTAGAGGGGGCAGCAGCATGGCTGGGCTAGGAGGTATCTCATGTTTTGCACAGGGCTTCAATGTGGCAACAGATAGCTCCTATCTCCTGGATTGTATTTGCTTAGGAGATGAGCAGAAAGAACAGCGGCTGCTCGGATGGCATGCAACTTGTAATGACAACTTCAGCATTTTCTGAGCTAATTTTTGTGGAACTGAATGTTCCCAGGCCGTCTTTATCTGTGGTGTGTGAGACAGCTCAGGAGCAAGCTGGTGCCAAGCTGTGCTGGCCCTGCCAGCGCCACTCTCCTGCTCTGTGAGGGGGCTGGTCAGGTAGGTCAGCTGTGCCTGCCACCAGGATGGGGAGGTAGAGTCCTAGGTGGGGAAAGGCTGTAGCCATGTGCTAGAAATACCTAAACCTCATGTCTGCTCTCTGAGGAGCACAAAGAAATAGCAGATGGGACTGGCATCCAGCAGGTGAGACTTGTCAACTCCTTGTTCCTAGCAGGACACTATTCTTCATGGCCATGCTTAGCCATGGGGATGTGCTGCTTTTGGCAGCTAACTCACCAGTCCCTTTTACTTGAGTAGATAATAGAATTCTGTTGCTTATCTCAACCTTATTACCAGCATCACAGTCATTTGTTTTAAAAAGTGCACATTTGACACTGAGACTTTGCTGGAGGAGGGCATGCAAGGTTTTCCTTTCCCAAGTTTTCCCTACAGCACTCTGGATTGAACAGTTTCAATCCCAAGCCCACTCAAAAATGGCAGAAATGTAACTCGGTCGACAAGGAGAGCTGCTTGCCTTGAGCTTTCTGCTTTGGCCGTGTCTTCTCCCCCAGACTGCTGGCTGGGTCCCTGAAGGAGTTGGGTTTCAGGGCTGGCACTTGCCCCCAAAAGGCTGAATTATGGGCTCTGCTGATGCCAGAGCACTTGTGTCAAAGCATTTCATGATTGAAATCTGTCCTGCTGCTCTGGTTGGGGGACAGGTTTTCTTATTACAATTCACTTAATCCTTCATGAGAAGTGGAGGGTTTCAATTGCTGTGCCAGAAATTGGTTAGGAAAGTGAGATTGTGGTCAGCTTCTGTGTGACCCTTCCTCTCATTTACCTCAGCCTGGGAAAGTTCTCAAGTTTTATCTCCTACATTTCTTTCATAAGGCAGCTGCTTGCATGGCAGTGGCATTAAATATCAAACCCAAGGACACACACATGGAGCCAAGCTGTGTTCAGCTTCCCAGTGGCCCTCTGCCATGAGGGCTGGCCAAGGAGACCCCTGGATATAGAGTGAAAGGGAGCCCCCAGGATATTTTGGCTCTGGCACTGGTTCACATACCAGTGTGCCCATTACACTCAGATATTCTTCTTTGGCCCAAGGCAGTTTGACCCTTCCCCTGTGTCATACCTTTTATTATTAATAATAAATTTATATGTTACAATATACATTAATGTATTGTATGATTTTTTATTATTATTAATAATCTGGTCTTACAGGTAGGGGGGAAAATGGCTCTGTTTGCATTGGCAAAATCCAAAGTAAAATGAAATGTTCTTTAAAATCAATTCAGTGAAACGTTGAGTGAACTTCCTGCCAAACACAAGCACAGCACACCCCTTTTATTTCCTCTGTCACTGACGTGAGCTTCAAGGTTATTCAGCCCTACAGTGCCTGGCAGAGCTGATGAGATGGGATGTCCCTTCTGCAGAGGATGACCAGGCAATCCTTCCAGGTGGCCCTTGCCTTACCCAGGGCTTCTTGGAGCAGGGGATGTATTACCCAGTGGCAGCCTGCTGCAGGGCTACCCACTGATGACTTGGGTCAGCTGGACACACAGAAACATCTCCCTCTGTAACATTTCTGTAGAAGGATAAGGCCATCCATGCCATGTTGCTCATTTCAGTGATTTTGTTCAGGTGTCACAGGGAGCATCATCTTAGAGTGAGAAGGTGAAATGTATCTAGTTATGTGGCTAGATTAAGCAAGGGCATGCCATTAGTTGCATAAGAACACATGGTCTCCATCTCATTGGGGTGAGGAAGCAGAAGCGGGTAAGGATTTATCTGATCGTTCAGCTTGGGTGATCTGGTTCTCCAGCCCTGCCATCTCCAAGGAGAGCAGATGTCAAAGGGGCTGTGGGTCTTCACTGGAGAGAAGCATGCAGCCCCAAGGTGGGTGAGCCCTACTTGGGTTGCAGGGCTTACTCTGCTCCCTCCCTGCCCAACAGGTCACGCTGACAGCTGAGACTGACTGCAGCTTCATCACCTGGCCAAGAAAGAAGCTTTATCTCCTCTTGAGGAAGGACCGCTATGTTGCCCGGCTTTTCTCCTCCCACCTGGGCTATGACATCTCAGAGAAGCTCTACTCCCTCAATGAGAAGCTCTTTGCTAAGTTTGGCCTTCGCTTTGACATCCGCTTGCCCAGCCTCTACCATGTCCTTGGGCCGGCCTCCTCTGAGGGGGAGTCAGAGGACTGTGAGGAGCCGCCACCTACCTCTGTGCAGGCCGATGTCTCTGAGCCCCCTCCACAGCCGCCACCACCACCACCTCCGCTAGCTCCACGCACCCGGTCGTCTCGGCCTGACAGTGATGTGCTGGGTGAGGACTCCACCAGTCTTGTCGTGGAAGATTTTGCTGAGTTGCCGGGGTCTTTTATGGACTATGTGAGTGAAGGGGAGTATATGAAGTGAGGGCACTCCTGACACAGGCACGCCTCACCCTGTGTGGGACCCCCACGTAAGTACCCAGCTTGCGGAAGCAAGTCCTTCCCGCAATGCAACTGCCTGGGCAGAGTGGTGGCCCCAGCCTCTCGCCCTCGTTTGCCGTGGGTTTGCTCCTCCACAGCATTTTTTTGCCTGTTGCCCCAAGGAATCCCAGGAGGTGGGCTCCAGCTGTGTGATTTTCTTAAGGAAAAGCAAAAGGCTTAGCTCCAGGCACCAGCTGCATCATGGGGTGAAAGGGATGGTAATCCAACTGTAGGAAGCTCTTCCCTGCCCTGTCCTCTTACTGTCCTTCAGGACAGGCAGAAAAACCGAAACAGTGTCCAGGCTGGCAGGTAGTACTCTAGTGCCTGCAGAGACCCCTCAGGCCTCGATCTGGCTTGCAGTGAGGTAGAGCTGTGCCTGGAGATACTCCAGTATTATGCTGAGGGAGAAGTCTGCAGGCGATGAGAGAGCAGACAACCCAGGACAGGCTGACAAAGGTAGAAACAGCTCCAAGGTTTACAGTGGATTGATAGCCAGGAGCTGCTGTACACCCTGCAAATGCTCAGTCTGGGCAGGGACAGAAAGTTCAGAGTCCTTCCTCCCCCTGCCCAATGCAGTTCACCCCAGCACTTCATCTGTCCATCTAGTTTCTGCTGAGCTTTGGCTCAGCTAGATCTGTAAGGTATTGAAAAGACTGTTCTGTGTGGTTTAGCTCTTGCCTCCAATCACCCCAGGTGGACTGACAAGCTAAATGTTATTTCAGCACAAACCAAACTCTGCTTTCTGATGAGTGGGAATGAGATCCTAATTTCTAAAATGCCAATTTGTTAATCTTCAAGGGAAAAATTCTTGGGCCTGGTGGATGTTTGGGCAGAGGAGCAGTGCAGGTGAACAGAAATAGATAGGAGGGTGGCTCATGCTTGAAATTCAAATCGAAGTGTCCAAGAGAGAAATTCCACACTCAATTACTTTTAGCCAGCTGCTGCAACACCTGCTGTTGCACAGCAGCTGCAGACCCCAACGTGCATTCCTGTCGCTGTTCCACAGTAGCTACTTTCTTGCATCAGCTGCCTTGGATTGGGATTTCTGTCCTAGAAGCGACCACTGCGTGTGTCCCTGTTGGGTCTGTGTGGCAGGGAGAAAGTTGCAGGGCTGGGAAGCAGCTGGGGATGCAGTCTTCCAACAGGCACCTTTGACCATGATGCACTATCACAACCCTGGTCTTCCCTACACCTGCCTGGGTCTGCTATTGGGCTGCAGGTGCTCAGGTTGTGGACTTACTGGCAAGGAGCATGAAGGACTAACTGACAGGGACTTCTGGCATGAGCCCTTAAAAGTCTGCAGTAATCTTTCCTACACTGCAGTGCCTGTGCACAAGTCTCACTGCTGTGACAGAAAGGGGACTGTCTCTCCTAGGTGCTCTAAATGAAAAGGCTGTCTGGGTCAGACAGCACTTACTACTTGCAGTAAACCTATGGTGGAAGAGGCCTTTTTTGCTGTTTCACCTGGTTACCATTCTTAGTTTTTGAAAACAGTGGAACTGGAAGATCTTCCTGGTTTGTACAGATCTGCTTTGAGTTGAGTCATGTGCCTATTCCTGTCCTGCTTCCATGCCACCAGATTTAAAATCTGGGATATGAAGAAACTAGCCAGGAAAGGAACAAGTATATCTTTATTTTTCTTTTTCTTTTTTTTTTTTTTTCCTTGAATCAGATAACTCAGCAAGAGTTTTGCTTAGCTTAAATAAAAGGAAAGGAGACAGAGAGAGAGAAAAAGAGAAAAAAAAATCCTCATTTGCTTTCTAGCTTAGAAGTCCTAGGAACGTGAAGCCCCTCATTTTGCTGGTAGATTGCTGGAGATAGGAATTTGCAGCTTTTTCAGTCCTTAGTTGGAGACGCAGGAATACTGAATCACTTAGGGGACAGCTGTCCTCCTAACAGTCAGGCATTTCTGCTGAATACACGCAATCAAAAATGAATGTGGTTAGTGTTGTAAATGAGGTGAAGTCACTGTCCTTTGCTTATATTTTGTCTTCTTAGCAGAAGGATATCCAGTCTCAGGTCACTGGCAGAATTCTCCTAGTTGATCAATCTCAATGAAGTCAAAACTTCAGATGTAATGAAGACAGGCTGAGGGACCTGGGGCTGTTCAGCCTGGAGAAGAGAAGGCTCTGGGGAGACCTTCTAGCAGCCTTCCAGTATCTGAAGGGAGCTACAGGAGAGCTGGAGAGGTACTATGTCAGGAAGTGTAGTGATAGGACAAGGGGTAATGGTTTCAAATTGGAAGAGGGGAGATTTAGATTAGATACTAGAAAGAGGTTCTTTACTCTGAGGATGGTGAGACACTGTAACAGGTTGCCCAGTGAAGTTTCAAATGTCCCTTCCCTGGAAGTATTTAAGGCCAGGTTGGATGGGGCTTTGAGCAACCTGCCCTAGTGGGAGGTGTCCCTGCCCATGGCAGAGGGGTTGGAACTCGATGATCTTTAAGGTCCCTTCCAACTCTAACAATTCTGTGATTCTGTGAATTAAAAAAGTAAGGAGACAGGGAACACCGTAGCACTTCTTGAATTACTCCCTCCCATATGTGGTAATGAGTCAATAATGTGATAATGAGCTATTTTTTCTTTCACACAGTCCTTTTAAAACATTTTGGATGCTAGAAGCCTTTGTCTTTCTAGATATTGTAAATGAGGCAATATTAAGTTGTTCTGACACTTGAAGTAGAGACCTGGGATAAAGGCCCAAATGTTTCAGAGGCCAGTATTATTGGTGGAAGAGGAGGATGACCTTACTTGTTGGTCACTCTGGAGACAATTTCTAAGGTACTCAAACACAAACTCTGGTTATTGTATCCATAACAGTGGAACAAGTGCTTCCCTGTTACTCTGTTCACCATTTGGGTATCCTAATCACTTCACAACCCACCAGCAGAAGAGCAATTGTTGCATCTGTACACTATTCCACAGCAACCTGAGTGCCTAACGACAAAAATTAGTGATACAGAGGGGCTGCAGATTTACCTTCTGGCCAGGTCCTTGTCAAAGTTTAGCAGATAATCTGAGCCAGTCTGCCATGGCCCAAGGAAAGCACCTCCATAACTTTTCCCTTACAAGCAGTGAAAATATCCATAGAAAACAGGGATTTTCCCTACAGTGTCATTTTTTGAAGTAAATGATAGCTGCAGTCCCAGAGATCAGATCTCCCCTGGGGCTTTCCCCAGGTTGGATGCTGTCCTCTGCATTGCCAGCAGCATCCAACCTGGGTAATCACCTTTTGGCTCTTTAAATTTCCCATGCTGGATCACTTTCCTTTTTGTTTTCTGTTGCTGCAATGGCCGCCTTCCTATGCCACAGTGCAGGAGGGCAAATCTCAAATGCCCAAAGTACTGTGAAGATCATGCAGAACAAAATACTCCTGGGACGTATATTGGCCTACTATTCTTATCATCTAGCTCCTTGAAAGAGTTTCTAGTCAGCTCATGAGCAAGGCAGACTGTGATATCCCACTTAGGAGGGACCTCTTTTTCTGAGGAGAGAGATTTTGTACATGCTGCCTGTTTAAAAGAGGCAGGTTCAAAGGTTCTATTCAAAATGTGCTTTAATGGTGTGTTGCCGTATAGCTCAGTGTTCCATAATCAACTAATCTTTATTCCTTGCATGAAAATTCAAACAACCAAGAGTCACCTGCTTTTTCCCCTTTTCATACTGCATTTGCTCTAGTTTGTTGCCATCATTTGCTTGCAAGATGTGGTGCTGTTGCTACCTAGTTTTGTACAGTTACATCTTGGGGCTGGCTTTCTCTTTGGTGGGTGAGTGGACGGAAGGACGGACGGGTGCTTGATGGTCTGTAGTTTGATATCTAACTTAGCAGGAATCATTTTACACCTGCTTGGAGAGAAAAATTAAAGGGGCTTTGTTTCACTGATATCACATAAGGTAATTTGGAGGGGTTTGTTTTTGCTCTCTCAGGATTGGTGGTTAACCCCATTTTTTCATTTGTCACGTGTTGAAGAATTACATAGTTTTGTATACTAATTTAGGAGGGGAGAAGGACAGTATTGGTGGGCTCCATGAGGTTTGTGTCATAGAAAAGTTTGTATATAAGAATTGTTCCTGTGATAATAACGGTGCTCTCATTCTTTCTCTCTTTCTTCCTCTCTTTCTTCCCCCCCCTTTTCCTCCCTCCTCCACCATTTTCCTTCTGCAGCCTCTGGAAACCTCCGGAGTTCTCCCCACCCTCTCTGCAAAGGACGAGCCCCTCTGGCTCCCACTCAGACCCCTGAACTCTAGGGAACAACAAACTGGTTTGATCCTGAAGCCCCTCCAAGGGACCGTATGCTCATACAGGTTTCTGGACAGAGAGACACTCTTTAGCAAGCACTGAGAGGTCTGCCTGCAGACACGTACACTTGGGAGCACGTGAAGCACATGTGTGAGACTGCAGTGTGGCACTCCAGCACCTCCCACCCCACGGTTGTTCACCAGAGCTGCCTGTCATAGTGGACTTCTCCAGTTTGTTTTCTAGTCTTGCCTCTTTGAGGTGTATGTACAGCTCTGATATCAAGGTACACTCATAACGCTGCAAGCGATACCAGCCTGCTTGCAGAATCTGTGTTCCCTTTGATTTAATAATTCCCATTAAAGTCAGAGATGAAACTACTGGTGTTTGAGCATTTGGAAAGGGAGATAACACTGTTTTAAAGACTTGAAGTGATCTCAAGGGGTGAGGGGAGAGGACAGGGGAAAATGGGCTCCCTGACAGCTTTGGTAATGGAGAGCATGATATGGAAATTTGATATCATGCATCTCTCTGGGCATCCACTCTAGTAAGACCAGAGATTACTTTTCCAGGGGTTACAATTTCTTATTTATGACAAACACCACTTCTCAAAGAAGTTCAAAGAAGTTACCGACTTCTGATCGGTTGTTTGAGTATTTGAACTGATTCATTTGGAATAAGAATGGGGAGGAATTGGGACTGGGGTCAGGTGTAGTTAAGGAGGGCCTGAACACTTTTTTTTTGGTGCTCAATGGGAGATGACCTCAGGGTGCACACACCAAGTGAAAGAATCAGTGAGTACAAAACACCTCTGGGAAGAGCAACCACAGGTAGGAAGAAGTGCAATATCGTAGATGAAAGTAGTGTGGAGATGGAAGGCCTCTTCCAAGTTCAGGTGCAATAGGCTTTGGTTGATGAGCTTCCCCAGCTCAGTTCCTCTGTCAGGGAACTGCAGATTGCAGTACCAGTGGAGGAATCTCCCAGAGCCTTGTGCAACCAAGTTGGGAGGTGGAGGTAGGAGCCTCTCCAGGGCAGGTACCCAGGGAAGGAGCAAGCAGCATTGGTCCTTCCATCAGCATGCACAGAGCAGGGTGTTCTTCAGTGCCTCTTGGCACAGACACACAGGGGCATGGCCATCCTATGTGTGGGGCTGGCTCTGTGTCAGCCCTGAGCTAGTGAAGGTCTTACGTAAGAGCTGCGGTCAGGAGACCTGTGTGGCGTGTCTTGCAAGTCTCAACTGGTTGAGATCTGTGTCCTCAGGATCTGGCACTCTTGCTGAGGTCTGGAGAGGCCTCTGAAGTGGTGGGTCTGTGGGATTCATGGAGTACACCGCTCCTTGTGCTGCTTGTCTTTCCTGTTACCCCAGGGCAGGAGAATGGGGCTGCCCCGGGCCTTGGGTACCATCCTACTAATGGTTGTCACTGTGCTCTGTTGCTGCATTCTCGCTTCAGCCTGACCTTACTGCCCTTCACTGCTAGGAAATGTCTCCAGCAAATTTAACACAAGAGCTGCCAGGGTCCCTTCTGCAAAGGAATTGAAATATTCAATGAAACTGCATCTGTTGTAGTGCTTTATACACCTCTCTGAAGTAGTGGACTGGGTTGGGCTGTATTACACACTACCCTTCATAGACGCCCTCTGGGGTTACATTCCAGTCTCCAAAAGGAAGCTCCCTGAAAGCTCTTCAGTCATGGTACCATGGATCTTCGTCAGTTTCTCAGAGCCCAGCTGTAACCCTCTCCTGAGTGTATGCTGGAGATGGTGTTTGTTAGCTAGCCTTCCAAACCACACAGCAGAGCCCAAAAGCTTGGATGTGAGCTGAAAGCAGGAGCTAACTCTGCAGTGACACTGTCTAGTGGAGCAGTAGTGATAGCTCATGCAAAATGACTGAGGCTTCCTCCTTACAGAAATGCCTTTAGCATGTACCTCTTGCCTGACTATACTGTTCCTGGTGCACTTCTCCGCCATCCAGTGAAGCCAGTCCAGGGAACCAGAGGAAATGGTCTACAGAAGATGTGGTTTGTGGGCAGAAGTGATGTAAGACTTTCTCCTCTTCCATTTGCTTGCTCATCAAGGTGCTGGAAAAGGTGTGGATGGGTGAGGGCTGATTCTATATGCTTGTCTCTCATATTGTAATCTTTTACCAATTCTGTATAAATCTCAGCTACTTTTCCAGGTCTGAAAGGCTGTGCTGAAGTTCCCAGGACTAATTTGTGTAAGATGATCCGTGGCATTGATGCTTCATTCTCCTTCCTATTACCTTCTATTCTGGGCAGTTGTTCAAAGCAGTGCAAAATTATATATAAGAATATATATATAATTTAATATTTAATATATATATGCTGTGCTTCTAGTGTCTGTCTCATTTCATGTGAGCTTCAAAAAGGACAAGGCAATGGCCAGAAGAGTTGCTCCAGGCCTGTCACAGAAAGGACATTAATTGTGATTACTCAGCAGGATCGCTAACATGAAATCAATAGGATCTCACTCTGGAAGTGCCTTGTAGATAGAACTAGTGAGTGTCCCATTGGAGTGCTACATAAGAATGACTCCTTCCCTTGCCAAATCTGAACCACACTGTTTCCCCTTGCTGAGGAAAAATAATACCTTTCACCTTTAATATGAAGATCTTGGGACACCTTAATATAAAACACAAATGAATAATCCCAATACTCATGTTGTAGGAAGAGTGATATTATCTCCTCCTTCTTTTCTACAGATCCAGACCTTGAGATTAATTGTCTTGCCCATCTCGCTTTCAGATCTGGATACAGAACCTGTGAGATAAAAGTCCCAATCCAGTCCTTTAACTAAAAAGTCTTGCTGTAAGAAGTCAACCTTGTACTCACCAATCTGCCACATGCTTCTTTTCCTTGACATCCTGTCCCTAATGCAGGAAGTAAATAAGCCATCCAGTTTTATGGTGAAAATATAATCTGTGAGCAGAGAGCAGTGGTAGGTTTAGGGCTTCTTTCCTGTTTTGGGTATGCTTGCATGCTCCGAAGGCAGTGCTAGGCACAAGCAGTGGACAGCTCGTAGGAGATGTCTGCGTTGCCAGGGAGGGTGAGGTTCCAGGGCAGGCATGACATTGTCCTGCTGTGGGAAGAGCACAGGGAAGTCAGGCTGTGCACTGGCAGGCAGAGGTTGCTACACTAACAGAAGCAGGCAAGATGCAGATAGACCTTGTGCTGCTTTGCAAGGGTGTGATGAACAGGGTGCTGTGCCCTGGCTGGGATGAATCCGGTGGAGGACTGCATATGGCGTTGTATACTTCACCTTTCCACCTCCCCCTCCTAGCAATATTATTGCTACTTTGAGCGTTCCCAGTTTAGTGATAAGAACATTGTAGTGAACCTGTGGAATTCTACAGCTTTCCACCTGCATCACAGCTAGGTCCAGTGCTTCCAGGGGTGCAGGCTGCTACATCTTTAAAGCAATGTCCCTTGTCCCATTCATAAGTGATAAAAAGCCACGAATCTGCACATCCATCCCAACTTTGGAGTGCTTTGCTCTGCAAAGCATGCCAGTAAGTAACAGTACTTACAATCAAGGGAGTGCTTTGTATTTATACAGGAATGCCTCTGTTTCCCTAGCTGAGCCTGCTGGCTATATTTTTACTGCCTTGTGCTCAAGTCCCCTTACTGCCCACCAGAACAGAATTTGAATGTGAGCACACTTTGCCTTTTGCTTCTGCTTTTCTCTTTGGAGTACCTGCTAGCTTGCTTCAGCCTGCAGCCAGCATTAAGAATCAAATCAGAAGCAATGTGGACAGGGTTTAATGTCTCAGTATAGACCCAGCTATTTTGCCCTCCTTGGAAGAACTCTGGATCTGCAAAACTCCTGGCAAGAATACTGTATTATGGAGAAGACCATTATCTGTCTTGGGATGAGAAGGACTTGGCTGCTTCTACTCTGGATAAGGTAATTATGGCTAAAGGCATGTACACTACAATGCCTGGCCCAGAAAATGCCAAAATGGTTGTGTAGCATTAGTGCTTTATAAATCTGTGCAGTATAAGAAGCAAAAATGTATTACTGGTCTTCTGTGGTCTCATCCTGAAAAATGTGCATCTGTCGTGTTTCAAATGGGGACCCAGGGAGGCAAGATGGAGAGATCAAGCAAGGACAAAAGGAACACATTCTAGTTAATACAAGCTTTTGCCATGGTTTTTGACTTCAGCATCTTCAAGATGTGAGTCATAGCCATTTTCCCTCCATGGCACAATAATTTTATTCGGGGGAAGAATCCTAGAAAAATCCTAGAAAACTACCTCAGAATTTTTTCTCTCTTGCAGGTAGAAAATGATCTACATAGGGATACAGAGGGGATGGGAGAGATACCTTTTCACATTTATACAAATGGGAGAGAGAAGGCATTGTTTCAAACCACAGGCTGCATCCATGGGCTCAGTGGATCCCTGTAAGATACTCCTGTGACTTACTTGCTATTGAGAGGCAGTAGGGCTGTACAGAACTTGCCAACAATGAATGACTCATCCTTTCTCCAAAAGCGATTCTTGGGGAGATACTTCAGTGTCACGCTGTTTATCTGGCAGGGGGGTACTCTGTGGGCCAGAAGCCGCTTGCCCATCACATATTGCTTAGGTCTGCAAGGCAAGGTAAGAAGTGTGAAGGAGAGCATTCAATCAACCTGCAGATGCAGGCCATTATGCAGATGTCTTGAAATACTGGAGTAACCAGGGTATTACTGTGAAGCCCTCACATAATGGAGTAAGAAGACTCATCTGTCAAAACAAGGCATTGCATGACAGTCGTATTGGCTGTCTCTCCATGATTTATCTCTATAGGCAGGAATATTCCTGTATAAATATCCTTCCTTCCATCATGTAATTACAACAACTTTTCTTGCTATTGCATATATAGATTGAAACACTGCCCAGATTGCGACAGAGCAGTCAGCGGTAGGTAAGACTATGAAATCATGAATGGCACAGATAGGTATTGGTTGTGCATCATTTCTTCTAGTACATGAACTAGGGGTCATCAAAGAAAGCTAAGAGGTGGCAGGCTCAGAAGGATTGTACACTGCACAGAGGAACATTCATATTAAGCTATTAAAATCTTTGCTGTGGGAAGCTATGGATGCTGGAAAGTTTACATGACTACAAGTCAGGAGAGGGAATGGACAGGTTCATGGAAGACAAAAGCATTGGCAGCTAATATAGACAAAAATCTCAATTTTGGCTCTGAAAGTGCCTGATATTTCATTAGTCAGGTACTAGGAAACTATTTCGGGGAAGTATGGCTACGTGCTTACACTGCGTTTTTATTCTCTAGGTATTTGCTTTTGACCATGTTGAAGCTAGAGTGCCTGGATAGAGGGATGCATGTTTGTCCCTATGCTCTTACCTAGGTGACAGGAACTGAAGAATGCCAGAGACTGGGTAAACAGCTAATGATCAGAGCTCAGTTTGTCATGTGCTATGAAGTTGTACTGTCCAGCCATTTTACGTAGGTGGGCTGCCTTCCTTCCATGGCATCCATCCAATGAGCCTTCTTATGCCTGATCTACTTGGCATCTCTAGGAGCTTGGAGATATCAATTTCTTTGTGCTCATGAAGAACATGTGTATGGTGACTCAGTACAATCCTAGAAGCACCTGGGTAACTGCCTGATCAGAAACATCACAGCAAGGAAAGGGGAGAGGTGACAAAAGGGTCGGGAAGAAGCTACAATTCTGCTAACCAAAGCTGCTGCTGGTAGTGGGCTGACAGCTGCACTCAGTGGCCTCCTAGGCCAGAGTGGCCAACTCAAACCAGTACAACCTGTCCTCTCCCTTAGACTGTGGTGGTAGATGCTGGAGTTTTTATGTGTCTGACTGTGTTTGTTTTGAAGCTTCCAAAAATAGGAAGCATGATGAAATTGTGGCTACAAAGGTGAATAATGGACAGCAAGTGGAAAAAAAAATAGAGAGGAGACTATCTCTGTACTGCATATTGTCCACAGGAAGGATCCAGCCTTGCCCTAGGACAGAGGAACCCAGTAAGGTAGGGTGAAGAAAGTCATCCTTGGGAGTGACATTTGGTCTAGCATGAATGTAGAAGTCTAGCTGACTTTGGAAATGTGTTTTCTTGCATGTGGGGTATGCGATGTGTAAACAATGGCAATGGAAGTGTGCCATGTAACAAGCTCCTTAGTCTGTCAGCCCCATGGCAGCTGTGGGGCTTGGGAACTTGTCTCTTGAGGCACTCTGAGCAAAATTGTGGGGTAACAGCATCCTGAAGAGTGAGACTGGAACTGATGTTTGGGAGAGAAGTGAAGGGCAGCAGGAGGCAAGACAAAACTGCGTGAGTCACTTAGTGAACAATCCCTGTGTAATTCTGGGGAACTGCAGGGTGATGTGCATGTTAGATCACCTGAAGTGAGTCAGTGATCATTCAGTGTGAGAATCTATGTGAGAAACTATGTTTATATGCCGGTTTGACACTGAGTTGACTGCACTGGATGGCTGAGCTTTGCCAAGAGTGGGGAAGTCTCTTTGCTTTTTGCTACAGTGTGAATTAAAATGGATATCTTCAATTTTATACTCTCAAATTTGTATGTAAGCAAATTTTTCAGTTTAGCCTTGTACTTCTTGGGAAAGTACTTAAATGAAAAGCAGCAACTGTTCTCCCAGGGTAAGGTTATCTCTGGATAGCTTACCCTACTATAATTCTACTGCCTCATTAAAACTTGAGAGTACAGCAAAGCCTCGGGATTGCCTGCCTATCTCTCTTCCCCTGGCAGCCTTTCTCTCCAGTACTCACATGCCTCCTGCTGGACACCTATCAAAGCCTGTGTCTGACCCTGCAAAAGAATGCTGCATGGGTGCTACACTTCACCTTGGTGTTACTATTCCCTCCCTCCTACATCTTTGGCAAAGGTAGATCTGGGTTTTTTGGGGGGTTGAACAGACTGAGCTCCACCAGGTTAGAGTACAATCTCCAGATTGCAGTGCCTGGCTGGAAATCTGTGACCAAGCAGGTATGTCATGCTGCAGAGAACCCTGGAGCATGACTTCCGCTTCCCAGGTTCCAGCCTCTACCCACTGGTGCCCAGGACTGAAGCAGCAACACAACCAGCTTCAGGTCACAATGTTTTGGCTTAGCAGCAAGGACTGTGTGGGAGCCAGCGTTGGAACTCCTCAGATCCTAGGAGAGCTGGCTGGGGCTCTTCAGCAAACTGTTTTCCTGCTTCCTGATGCAGCCAGCACCATCTTCTAGCTGCATGTCTACACTGTGGTTCCCAGCCCACAGCATTGGGCAGGATGGTGTAGGAAGAAGAGAGGAGGACTTTTCTGAGAAACTTCTCTGTGGTGGGGAGATTCCCCTGAGGCAACAGCTGTGGAACAAGAGTCTGAGTCTGGTTCTTTAATTCAGATATGGTTTGGAGGGTGCTGCTTTCAAGACAGATCTATCTATCTATCTACACATGTGGTTTTGGTCCCCTGCCCTCTGGACTTTTCCCTACAATGGGAGCCTGAGTGCTTTGTTGCATTACTGCAGTGGCCGCAAGCTGCATTTCTGACTGTGCAGGGATGCACTTACCTCCTTTTGGAATTGCTGTCATATTGGGCATCAAGAGAAATGTCTAAGCCACTAAGTTCATCAGCCTGGAACCTTTGTTGGATGGGGTGTTGCTCTAGCCATCTGTCTGGCAGAACAGAGCTAATAATGGACAGTGATTGTGGTTTGAATTGGCACCAGGCAAGGATATGTTGTAGAACCTGCACAGCAACACAAAAGTATGCAAATTTGGAGATTCCAGAGCATATCTACTGTATTGAGGGAAGAGGTGGACCTAGCCAGGGTTAGCAAATAATGGTAGCACAAGAATCATCTTGAGAGCATTTAAGGTAAATGTGAAGGTACTCAAGAAGAAAGGTTATGGTTCATCACACAGTGACTGCACGCAGGGATATATGCTATCTTGTGCCTTTCCTGGACCGATATAAACATTCTTACACACCAAACTGGGAAAAAACAGGCCAGAAGTGTGTACTGTCACTCACATAGTGATCTTCACTGTGTCCTCGGTGCTGTTGCTGCAGAAAGTGATCTCAACGCTGGTGGCTATGTTTCTTTTCTTCTCCAAGTGGAACTCAACCAGGCTGTGATAGACTGAGAAGAGGCAAGGTATGCGGGTGTGAGGGTTGGTACTATCAGATTAAACAGATATAAGAAAGAAACTTGTATCTGTGGCATTAGAGGCACAATGGCCAGGTCTGCATAGTCCAGCCTAAACAGACAGGCGTTTTCACTACCTTTTACTTCAGTCCTGAAGCCATGTGGCTGTCTTAATCCAGGGCTGTGCCCACACATTGGAAAGGGCTTTACGGGGCAGATGTGCAGGGGTTATTGCTTTTTCAGCTGTGTGTCTCAGACCATCTGGGCCACATCATCTAATTCTGATGGGGATGGTGGGTTGTAACTTGCTAGCCTCCCAGGATAAGCTGCTTTATTTGGTCAACACCCTTCTGAGGTGTCCTTGCCTACAGCAGGGTGGTTGGAACTAGAAGATCTTTAAGGACCCTTCCAGCCCACACTATTCTATTATTATGTGATTCTATTACTCTTTTTTTCTCTTACCACAGAACTTACCACAGAACGGGGCTGAGGGACTGGTCATTAAGTAAACTTTCACTTCCTTGGGCATATTCTTCATGCTGACACCGGCCTGCTCCAGCAGGCCTGCAGGAAGAAATAAAGCCAGTGCAGGGAAAGACATGAATGACCCAGAACTGAAATATAATTGGTCCCGATTCACTTCCACTTACACCACCCAACTCCACTGTCTCGAGTGACAGACCCTTTCTTTATACCAGTGCAAATCAGAGCAAGTTTGTGGTGTCTGTTTGACAGGTTAACATTCCCTCAGAAAATCTATTCTAGCTACCCCAGGTAAACATCATCAGAGTACTCCTCGGTGGCTTTGTTTCACTTCTCTGCTAACAAACAGTCATGAGTTGCACCTGTGACTAAAGACTACCAAGTCAGGAAACTTAGTGCAGATGTTAATGACAGTGCAAACACAGGTGCTGGGAAATTGAAATTATTGGTCACGTGAGAAGACCACCATAACTTGCCTAGCTGACAATGTGGCTTGACGAGATGGGGGAGCTGCTCTGAAAGCACTTATACCAAAAGAGGTCTCTTATATTCCTCTGGTGCTATTTGCAGTCTGGCACCAGAGGACACTTTCTCTGCACATGCCACAGTCCGAATTTCAGAAGCCTGAAAGACATAATTATTACCTTTTCATAGTTCAGGGAATTAATCTTTGGGATGGCTGTGGCAGGAATTTATGAGAAGGAGGTGACACAATGAGTGGTTGGTAGATGAATGAGACTTGAGGCTTGGGCTACTTCTCTAAACAAGACCCTTTTGAGCTAATTGCCCACTTGATAAGCTGGTGATTCTGGGGACTCTCTTTCAACTTATTTTTGGGCCTTGTGAAATGTTGAAAGGTCAGAAATGGTCAAGATTTTGTTGTTCTATCTTGGGCAATATATGACCTTTCAGAGCTTCTCTACAGAAGCCTGAAAAAGAAACAGCTTCTTGCTATCCCCAAATTGATCCAAAGCAAATCCTGCTCAGCTTGATCTGAACTGCCTACTGTGCTCTGCACTGACACCCATCAGGAATGTATTCTCATCTGCTCTAGGAAGGTCTCATGCTGGTACTGTACCTATTCTGGGACAAGAGAACAGGAAGGGATCAACGCAGTCCAGGCAATGTCCGTTTAAAAAGTCTTGATGACTTGCACAAGGGAACGCCATCATCGGACAGGAATGTGTCAAGGCACTGACGTAGAGATGTACTGCCCTCATGTGATCACAGATCAGATACTTATAGCCTGCAAGAAAAAATGCACCCAGAGAAAAGCAGCTGTGAGCCCCTTTCCCCTTCCCTTGGCTTCAATCTTTCTGCATGCTCCCAAGGAACTGAGAGTCAACAACATTTTGCAGATCATCTCTGTGACTACAAGCCCAGATCCCACTTCAAGAGAATTTATGTAGGAAGTTAATCTCCCAGACTAACAGAGTGCCCCAGAAGAGGGGGACTACAAAGCTACCATGTCTCCATCTCCATCCCAAGCTCTCTGCAAGGGGGTACAATAGCTTTGACTCCCACCTGCGCTGGGACCCCAGCTGTGTGAAGTATCATAGGTGTCCCTCAAAAGTACGGATTATTTATACACACTGTTTGTCGTGTAAAGTCCTATTCTCCAGAAGGAAAAGGCAGTAATCATAAAAGCTGTGTCTCTAAGTATAGACACAGCTTGCAGCATGAAAACATAAAAAAACTTTTGCTAGTAGTAGTACCTAAGAGCTCTTCTAGCAAAAAATGTTTTCTTTGTTGATATAAACTCTACCGGTGCTAGGGTTTTGGCTCATATAATGCCAACAGAGGTGCTGCCAAGACACTTGACCTGTATGTCATTTTAATTTCAGCTGACTTTTGTACTGCTGAGAGGAAGCACAGGCCATGAATCTCTGCCATATGTCTTTACAAATATATGTATACATGCCTGCCCTGACTGTAGCAAGAACTCAACTGCCGAACAGCATTTTCACAGGCTGCTAAATGGCCATGACAGCCCTTTGCTTGGCCACAGAATGCTCTCACCTGCAGAGATGAATCGTGGGCATCCTGGCTGATCTTTGCCTCCATTGATGAAATAATCGATGTGGCCTACAGGAATCCGGATCCCAAAATCTGAAAGGAGGTGAAATGCCACTTCATTCTTACACTTGGCTCTTTTATAGGCTTTACCCTACAAGCTGCTTGACAGGACCCAATAACTGGTTGAAATTAGCAGTGCTGGACCCAGCTCCAGTGCTGGAGACAGCGAAGATAGACTTCCTCCATGCTTGCATTGTGCAAGTTTGCTGCATGGCACACAGAGTGCTTTAAGCCCTGCCATCAAAATGACTGGGAGCTGCAGCTTAATCACCACTTCTGTGACAATGATTCTGTATAAAGAGAACAAAACTGACCACAACCTTAATGGGGGCACTATGAGGCATGGCTGAAAGTTATGTTGGTAGAGGCTTTTTGCATCTCCAGGCAAGAGGTGTGACTCAAAGGTATAATATTATTCTTCAGCATATGTTCTGCCTATGTAGACTCAGTGCTTTTGGAAAGTTGCTCTGTTGTTGCACCAGCTGTTGGTTTCCACCAGTGCTCATGGTGGCACCTTTCTTACATCAGATGGGAGAAAGCAAAGTGAGACTAGACATGTAAATTCCTTCCAGGTGGTAAAAGCCATGCTGAGCTGGTTCTGCGTAAACTCACTCTGCTGCGGCAGGGTTACACAAGAAATAGTTGCTGGAAGATTTACCTATGTCTTATCTCTACCTGTCTGCTGCCTGAAGCGCTTTGGGTATGAATACTGCCAACGAATTCATCATTAATCACAGAATTAAAGCCTATCTAGAAACTTCTTCTGAGTGAATCTGAACTTGTGGTAATCTGGCAAAAAAGGGACAACGACCTACAGACTTCTTAGACATAACAATGGCAGGAGGAACAGAAACACAGGCTTAAGAAGATTGAAACCAGCTTACTGTCAGCATCAGTATGAATGGCCTCCACGAAGAGGGCATCCCCAGGATCTAGGCGTTCCTCAGGGCTGGCTCTGGTGTACTTAGGGCCTGCAGGATCCAGGCCTGTAACAAAATCAAGCACCTGTCTTTTATTTTTTTCCCAGACCACTTATTTTATCCAAAACTTAAAAAAAAAGTTGCTAGGTGAAGTGATACATTTTTCCCAGGTTGCATTGATTATGCTCCAGAATGGTTTCTGCTCCCGATAACTTCTACTACAGCTTCCTTACCTTGTGCCTCACTGTTCCACTTCCTTTTAGCAGTTTTGTTAGTTTCTAGGCTGTGAAGCCACAACTGAGTTTCAGATAGCTCTGCTAGAGTGGCTGTAGAGTCTTTTGATTTCTGGTGAAAGAGAATCAAACTTTCTAAACACCTTCCTAAATTGTACTGTCATCAGTATTAGCACTACAGTCTGAGAAATGTAACTGAAGATCATCAGTTAGGTGATAAATTCAGCATCACAGGTATTAACCACTCCAAGCATTACAAAAGTTTTATACTATCAAACATCTGTAAAACGAAAAGGCTTCTGAACCTTCTCTCTACAAATAAAATCGAGTCCTTAAGCAGCCACCTAAATATTTGCCAAAAACTTGCTCCTAGACCAACTTGTGGGGAGTCAAAGGAATACAGAAAGTTATCCTTGGCAATACTAAGAATAGGTTAAAACTGGTTTTTTGTGTGTGTTCTGGCTGAGGTTTATCCTGTTCACTATTCATAGAAAAGTAATTTCACAAGATTCTTTTTACTCCCCAGGCATCAACAATAGTTTAAGAAGCAGCTCTGCTCCACGTGCCACTTAGCCTCACAGCTGGCCGGTTTCACTGCCTTGGACTCTGTCCCATTAATTCTCTATGGAGAAGGCAGTATCAACAACATACAAACCGATGGGTCTCCATCTGTGAGGAGGGAGGGAAGGAGAAAAAGGGAATGCAGGAAAAAAAAATCTTTCCTATTATTTCTATAAATAGAAACTAATAATAGGACAAGTGGTCTGAAGAATTTACTGCTTTAATTTTTCGTCCATGTTCTTTAATCTTGACACATACAAAAAGCTGAGAAGTTCCCCACCCACTTCTACAGAGCAAGTTTTAGTTAAAGACTTTAAGAGGTACTGGACAGTGCCATTTGGTATAGCTTAAAGTTCTTCCTGAGGAGGGAGAAACGCCTAATATGAGCAGCAGTTAATTCTAGCATAGCTCTGAGGCAAGCATGTTTCTTTCTTCTGTTCTTTATGCCTATCTCTTCCAAGCACAAGCTGCATAAGCTCCATTGAGATGTACATCCTCAGCAGGTAAGAAAACTATTCACTGAAGCTGTACTGCATGCAACTGAATTCCTTCGGGCTCTTAATTTTCTCTGTAAGTATTGAAACAAATTGCTCTTCCGCAATTTTGAATATGGGCTGTTCATTCCAGTTCCTGTACCATTTGCTTTCCTGCACAGGCAGGTATCCACAGGAACAGGTGCGAGTTAAAGAAACTCACATGATCAAAATAAAGGCTGTGCTCTGATCTCCAAGACTGACTCTGGTTTTGCTCCATAGCTCTTTATAGGTGACTGAAAACACTTTAGCAAATTATGGTTCTGGGATCACATTCTTTTCTGCATGTATGTATCTGTGTGTGGAGGCAGGAGATGAGATCAGATGTATTTTGGGTCTTATTCTTCCTCACACCCAGATAGCTGTGTCTCCAGCTCAGCTCTGGCTTAGTACAGCTGGGTGGCCTTAGACTGATCTACCGTGAAAAGAGTTGACTTGTAGGAGAAAATAGCAAGAAGCCTCACCTGGGAGCTCCTAATACTGGCTCAGGCTCTTGCCTTTGGTCCTCGCCTCAGCTTTGTTGTAGGGATGCCACGCCCTGTGTTTTGCTGGTCCTGCTTTTATCTTGCTGACTCGACTTCCTGGATCATCTTTGGGCTTGCCTTATCACTGCAGACTTGTCTGGTGATCACTGGACTGTGGATGACCTTTGTTCCTGTCACTGGATCTGCTCTGCTCTTCTTGCCCAGATACAGGTAGGACTGTGACCCTTGTCAGTAAGGCCACTGCCCCTGCCTACCTTGCTACTCATTGGCTCTCAGCCTACATTTTCCTTCAGAGCAGCTCACTGTTGCTGCTCACACACACACACACACACACAAATATATTGTGGACTTTAATTTTAAGAACCACAGAGATATAGATACTATAATGTGGAAGTTATAGCATGTGGGTGTTGGGGTTTTTCATTAGTCACAAAGCCTCATATTCTTTTAAGATGGCACCGATTTGAAGAGTGGTGCAGAGGCAGGAGGACCCTTTTGCAAATACATGCATTTTTTTGGTGGCAAGGAGGGGTCTGATGGCTGGAAGAAGCCTATAAGCTTGGATCTAGTGAGCCTTTATGCAATTACAAGCCCACTATAGATGACTCTCCTTCCTTGTTCTTTTATTCTCTCCCTTGAAGAGCAGATGAGAACCCAAGATTCAGTTTTATGATACCTGTTATCCGTCCCAGCTGACCGCCATGGAAATGCCCCACCAGGCCACTGACATGTGCACCAAGGCTTACCCCAATGATGTGGATGGATGTTGCTGAAACTCCCAAGGCCTGCAGATTGAGGGTAATACAAATTAATGTTTTGGTAGCAGACAGTTGAAATACCCTATCCCAGCCTACACAGCAGCTCTGTAACTCTTCTAATACAGGATTGCTTTTGAGGTATATTGTGGAGAGCCCAATAGCTGTAGGAATGATGGGTATTGCCCTTTCTGTTTTTCAGTCTTTCTTCAAGTTCACAGATCCAAATCCAGCCCTAACCAGATCAGTCAGATGTTTCTGTTCATAAATATATAGCCTACAGCTTCCCTTTCCACAGCTTCCTTCAGAGTAAATTTCCTTCTCTCAGTGGAGTGACCCGTGTTCACCATGTGAATAATCTTCTCAGTAAAGCAGAGGAAATTTTTCCCCACTTTTATACCACCATTGCACCAATAACCTGATTAGTAATTTAAGATTATATTTTCAAAGGTTAAGGATTTATCCATGGGCTGAACTGCCAGGTAAAGCACAACCACTTAGACCTGATGTGAGATGGCCCTATCCACAGGAATTTGGCTTGCCTGCATGATGGGAGAGCGTATGGCGCATGACAGTGTGGGGACAAGATGAAGAAATTCTGACTTAGAAATGTATGAGGCCATATCCTGGAGCAGTACTGAGATTTATAAGAGAATATAGTTTTCTATATTCTGGCTGGACAGAAAAAGTCCTTAAGCAGGTGGACTAGAGCTCAGCAAAGACATGGAATGAGTAGTGGGGACACTGTTCAGCTTAGTCATTTGCTCACTGTGTGACCTAACAGTAATGAGGGGTGACAGTCTTCTTACCCTACACCCTATCCCCATTCCTCATTCCTTTTAATGATACAGTGGCTCCAAGGGTTGCTGTATTTCTGGATAGAAATATGTGACTGTGCACATGGTGCATGCCAAGGAACTCCCGTGCTGTGCAGCCTGGGTCTGCAGTGCAAACATTATACAGACAGTTTACACATAGCTGGTTAACACAAGTGTTCAGCTTTGCATAAGTGTTCAGTGACAGAACAAAATGGGACACATCTGGAGATTCCCAGCTACTGGGAAGTATACCTGAAGCCCAAAGCAAATATAAAATAGCCTCAAATCGCAGCCCCTCTAGCTCTCTGGACAAAATTTCTGGGCAGAAGACGATGACTATGCAGTGAAGCACAGACCTGGGAAAACCCAAGGCATCCTTCAGGTTTGCCCCAAGCTGGAGAGGCAGCTGTTTTTCCAGAAAATGTCAAAACTCAAGAGAAAGAAGAAAAACAGTGGCATGCTCAAGCTTGGACTGAGACAGAGGGAACAAAGAAACCCCTTTAGTGCTCCGCAGTGCTCGCTCTGGAATAAAAAGCCTGTTTGTCCAGCTCCTGGTGACATCAGGTTAGGAGCAGCTCTCTGGATTGTTTGCATGAATGATGTTCTCTGGCCATGATCCCCAAACTGGAAATGCACAGTAGCTTACCAAGAGTTTGCTGATGAATTGTGAGATGGAGAGTGCCAGCTGTGTGACATTTTCCACTGCGGAGGGATAGGCTCCTGTCGATCCATAAACCCAGTCTACTGCAATCACGTTCACTTGACTTGTGTGCAGTATGGCATGGACAAGCCCTTCAATCCAGGAAGGTTTGGTACCCAAAGCCCTGCAGAGTCATTAGAAACAAGTATGTTAGATGTCTTTCAAAGCCAGGCATGTACCAACATGTTGCTCACTGGTGCTGGAGTTTCACATGTCTCAAAGTAAGCTGCCAGACAGTTGCTGAAAGTTTTTTTCTGGTGCCAGACACCCTGGTATTTCTTTGCAGTGGTATAATAACACTTTCCAGAATGGACAGACTCAGAAGGGAACAAGATATTTTAATGAAACAAGTAACATTTGCAGATCTCAGTCTGAGATGTTAGTCTTGCTGTTGTGCTTCAGTTATCCATCAGAGAGCCCACTCCAGATGGAGTTAAGTGAGCTGACCAGGAGCACCTGGATCTTGCTCTGCTACCAACTGGCAAGAAGTCCTTGGTCAAGACACCTAGCCTTTCACTCCTACATTTCCTCATCTGTAGACAATTAAAAAAGAAATTATATACCAAAGAATTCAAGGAAAACTGAGGTTGCCCAGTGTGAGCAACAAACAGGAGGAGCTGGAAGCCACCGTGCTGCTAGTTACCACTACGGAAACTTAGTGGGATGAATCCCATGATTGGAGTGTGGCTATTGATGGCTACAGACTGTTCAGAAGGGACAGGCAATGAAGGAGGGGTGGAGGCATTGCCCTCTACATCAAGAAAATGATAGAATGTGAAGTCTCTGAAGAATAGCCACAAGCAGATCGAAAGCTCATGGGTAAGAATTAGAGACCAAGGTAACAAAGGGAACCATGTGACTAGAGGCTGCCCAATCAAGGGGAACTTACTGATGAAGCCTTCTTACTCCAGCTACAGAAGGCATCACAATCACAGGCTCCTGTCCTGCTGGGGGACTTCAACCACCCCAACATTTGCTGGAAAGGTAGTGTGGTGAGACAACTATAGAATGCATTGAGGATAACTTCTGAAGCCAGGTCATAGACAGCTGCACCTAATCGATGACATCAAGATTGGAGGCAGCCAGGGTTGCAGTGTTCATGCACTGGTGGAGTTTGCAGTCCTGAGCGAAATGGGTCAGGGGAAGAGCAAGGGCAGGATTGTGAAATTTAGGAAAGAAAAATTCCAGCTCTTCAAGGTGTTAATCAACAGGACCCCCAGCGAAACTGCCCTCAGGAACAAGGGAGCGGCAGATCTTTAAGGGTGCCTTCCATAGAGTGCAAGAGCTGTCAATGCCAAAGTGTAAGAAATCAGGAAAGGAAGAAAATGGACTGGTATGGCTGAGTCAAGACCCGCTGGTCAAACTGAAGGGCAAGAAAGAGATGAACAGGCTGTAGAAGCAGGAACAGGTATCCTGGGAATAGTATAGGGATACTGCCTGGTTGTGTAGGGATGGGGTCAGGTTTGAGCTGAACATGGCAAGGGATGCAAAGAATAATAAGGGCTTCTACAGGTGTGTCAGCCAGAAAAGGAAAGTCAAAGAATGCATACTCCCCTCATGAACAAGACTGGCAAATTGGTAACAATGGGTAAGGAGAAGGCTGAGGAACTCAACTGTTTTGCTTTGGTCTTCATTGGCAACCCCTCCCCACACCTTTTGAGTGGACGGACATCAAGACTCGGGGAGCAAAGCTCCTCCCACTGTAAGGTTCATGACCACCTGAGAAACCTAAACATACAAAAGTCTATAGGACCTGATGAGGTACATTCCAGAGTCCTGAGGAAACTGGCTGATTTTGTGGCCAAGCCCCTCTTTGTGGTATTTGAAAAGTCATGGCAGTCAGGTGAAGTCCCTGGTGACCAGAAAAAAGGGAAATATTAAACCCAATTTTAAGAAGGGTAGAAAAGAACACCATGGGAACTATGAACCTGTCAGCCTCCCCTCTGTGCCTGGGGAGATCATGAAGCTACGCTAAGGCACACGGAGAACAGGGAGACGATTCAAGACAGCCAGCATGGTTTCACAAAGGGTTAAGTCCTGCCTGACCAGCCTAGTGGCCTTCTGCAATGGAATGACTATATCAATGAAGGGAAGAACTACGGATGTTGTCTATCTGGACTTCTGTAAGGCCTTTGACAGGGTTCCCCACAACATTCTTCTCTCTAAACTGGAGAGATGTGGATTTCCTGGGTGGACTACTCAGCGGATGAGGAACTGGTTGACTGATCACATCCAAAGGGTAGTCAATGTCCAGATGGAAATCGGTGACAAGTCGTATTCCTCAGGGGTCTGTACTGGGACCAGTGCTGTTAATACCTTCATCGGTGGCATATGCAGGATTGAGTGCACCCTCAGCAAGTTTACAAACAACACTAAGCTCAGTGGTGCAGCTGACATGCCTGAGCTGGGATGCCATCCAGATGGACCTAAACAAGCTTGAGAAGTAGGCCCGTGTGAACCTCCTGAAGTTCAGCAAGACCAAGTGCAGAGTCCTGCACTTGGGCCAGGGCAACAACCAGTGTCAATACAGGCTGGGAGGTGAAGGGATTTAGAGCAGCTCTGACAAGAAGGACTTGAGGGTACTGGTGGATTAAAATCTTGACATAAGCCAGCAATGTGTGCTTGCAACCCAGAAAGTCAACCATATCCTGGGCTGTATCAAAAGCAGCATGGCAGCAGATTGAGGGAGGTGATTCTGCCCCTCTACTCTGTTCTGGTGAGACTCCAGCTGGAGTACTACATCCAGCTCTGGAGCCCCTCAGCACAGGAAGGACATGGACCTTTTGGAGCCAGTCTAGATGAGGGCTGCAAAAATGATCAGAGGGCTGGAGAACCTCTCCTATGAACACAGGCTAAGAGAGTTGGGGTTGTTCAGCCTAGAGAAGAGGAGGCTCTGTAGACACCTTATTGCAGCCCTTCAGTACTTAAAGGGGGTTACAAGGAAGCTGGGGGCAAAGTTTTCACCAGGGCCTGTTGCGACAGGACAAGGGGTAATGGTTTTAAACTAAAAAAGGGTAGATTTAGACTGTATATAAGGAAGAATTTTTTATGCTGAGGGTCGTGTAACACTGGAACAGGCTGCTCAGAGAGGTGGTAGATGCCTCATCCCTGGAAACTTCCAAGGTTGGAGGGGCTCTGAGCAATCTGATCTAGTTGAAGATGTCACTGCTCACTGCAGGGGGGTTAGACTAGATAACCTTGCAAGGTTCCTTCCAACCCAAACTATTCTATGATTCTACAACACTCACTTCCCCTAATGCCACCTGGTGGGAGGTGTGCTGTGTCACATGAGGGCAACAGCTGGTTTTCTGGAAAGACCCTGCAACATATTCTGTGGTTTCATCCTGATCTTCTATGCATTTTCCATTCAGGCTTTTACACATGAAACCAAATGTTATATGGTCCCACCTGGCTGAAAAATGGTACAGTAAAATAAGCTTGCAGACTGGTGACAGCTTAAAAAAAAACCCGCTAAAATACCTACAATTTCAAGAAGTATAATGGCTGGACTCCTAAACAGCTGACTAATCCAGGCTGTTGATAAACCAGAACAGGAGTTCCAATGAAACAACTTAAAGGGACAAGAATGTGGAAGAAAATACTTTTTAAATAAAAAGGTTAAGAGAAGAAAAGAGGAGAAGGAGGAGAAAAGGAACAAAGGGAGGAAAGAAGGCAATTTCCTAACTACAAAATAGGCTGCTGGTCACAAACTAAAGAACTTTGAGTTGTGTTGTAGTGAGAGTTGTCAGCTCTATTTTCCATGCCAAATAATAAAAAAAAATTAATTAGCAGCCTCACTCATTCACCCACATTAAAACAGAGTTGAACAACTGAGAGAAGCCAGGAGGTTCCTTCTACCACTAGTGCCAGTAGATACCCAGGTCCAATTAAAACTAAGCACTCCAGACTCTCTTCTTAGCAAGTGTTTTGCATGCAGCCCCTCTGCTAGGGCAACTAAGGAGGTCACATGAGCAGGGGCTTTCTGTGCCAGCCCCACCCAGTACTTGGAAAGCCCCAGCAGTGTTTAATTTGCCAGTAAAAATAGTTCTTTCTCTCACCTGAAGCCATGGATTATGATCTTAGTATCCAGGCTGCTGTTGAAGCTGGAGTTTTTGATGCCATCATCAGCTAAAATCAGCTCCCCACAACTGGGGCTTGAGGAGGTGAACAGGAGAAACTGGACTTTAAGTTTACTGCCCCGTAGGAAATTTGCTGTCTGGAAGTCAGTGCAGTGATGCCCTGAGATTCTGACTATATTCCCTGCAACAAGAGGGAGTGAATAGCATATTTAGTCTGTACCTGGGCAATGGAACAAAAAAAAAAAGGTCATTCTAATTAATTAGGAAAATGAAGGTAGCGATCTGGCTTCTCATGCTAAACGTTAAAAGGATAGAACCCAAATTAAAATCAGCCTATTCTGGAAACTTGATCTGTGTGATAAAATTGTTTCTATCTTCCAATGGAATTGCAGCTCTGGCTGGGGAAAATAACTGGACTTCATGGTAGCTTTTACTTCTAAGGGTTATTCTGCTGAGATATGAATGACATTCTGTTGTAGTGTCTTTTTTTTTTTTTCCAAATGGGCCACACACTCCAGCGACTAAGTACATTTATAAGCTGGCTATTAGATCTTCAAAAAAAAGTTTGACAACAGAATACACTCACCACTGAATGAGTATATTTCTATGCAAATTCTGATAGGCTTAGTAGAAGGTACAGGTTTAATTGGCAATTGTAGCAAAAATCCAGAAATAAATTTAAAAATGCTGATGACCAAGTATAAGAATGCTGATGACAAAATGTCAATGATAATTTCATGATTGATTCATTTACTGGATTAAAATGCTTTATGGGAAGGAAAAGGCAGCTACTGGAAGGCACTAATCTAGACAGAAAAAAATAAATCTCAAACCTGTACTAGTTAAAAACTGAGCAAATTTAGGCTAGAAAGCAAGCATGGAAATTCAGCAGTATGTATGGCTAGTGGTATGCATAGCTAGGTTACCCACAGAAGAGCTGGATTCTCTATCTTTTGTCATTTCAGAGGACTGCCTGCTATTTTGGAAGGCTTGTTGATGATAAAATGTTGGATTTACTGAAGGACTAATGGGGTGAAATTTAGTGACCTGCAATGAGCAGGAAGCCAAATAATTGATTAAGCGATCCCTTCTGAGCAGAAAAATGTTACTTTATGAATTGGCGTAGTTGCATCCTGCTGCAGTAACAATGGGTGCACCTTCCTTTTTCTTGACTAGAGGAAGTGAAACAGCCTTGAATCTGCACGTACAATAAAATAAAAATTTAAAATAAAAAAAAAAGTCATCAACCAGCTTCTTAACTGCTGGCTGTTCCCATAGAAGATACTTTACCCTAGCTAGGCAGGACTTGGCCTAAGGGTCAACACAAAGAAGTGAGATTCGACATTCAGATTTTCCCTTGTGATATGTGACTATCCCTTATTGTTGTTTATTTTGGTCTTCATGTGTGCTGACGACAACAGAGGAAGCCATTGTCTGAGATTAATTCAGAAAAAGCACAGTTTATGAGCCAGCTTAACTAGCAAGGGCAGGTTCAGTGCAAGCATGGTACGTGTCAGAAATGGTATTAAGACAAAGGCAAGCAAAGGTAAGGCAAGAGGTGCACTGCTATGAAGCTGCAGGTGATGTAGGGCTGTAGTGATGGCCACAAAAGCAATTTTCATTGGCAGTACAATTAAAGAAGTGGAAGCATGGTGTCTGTTTATGTTCTCTTGGCTACTGCAGATAAGATACTTGCTATGCTTTCAAAGCAGGAGATTCCAGTGCAGAGGTCAAGTGGTCCCTTTTCCACTTCCTTACACTTCAGGTAAACCCAAATCATTCTTTTAAATCAGCTTAGTGGAATTAAATCACTGAGACTGATTGAATCTAAGTGTGGGAGAACAAAGGTCCATTGCTGCACTACCCTTTCTCCTGGTATCTAACTAGATTATAGCAAGGACATCTTGACACACAGGCTGTTTCAAGTCCTTCTATGTAAAACCTTCAATCCCTTGCCAAGCACTCTTGTCTTTCTTACCTCCTTGTGCTGAGCCGAACAACAAGAGGACAGCAAGAACAATACGTGGCTTTCTCTTCGGATCTTCAACCATCTTCCTGTTAGTCCACTACAAGTACAAGGATCGTTCAGGGAAAAACAGCTATGGTGCGTTGCTCGATTAGCATAGCTCTGTTAATGATCAACCAGCCCATGCTATTTTGGGAAAAAAAGGGTAGAGGCAATCACCTCTGCTTTTGTTTGACCATTAGTCAAAGTCTGTGTCAGCAAAGGGCTTCAATGAGTTTTTAATTAAAAAAGATACTTACACCCCTTTACTCCTTACTTCTCACTTCAGAAATCAGCTAGGTAAACCAGTCACAGCAAGTGACATCGTCAGGGTACTTTATCCTTGCCACCTAAACCTACTTGCCAAATTCTGACTGGGGACACCACTTTGTCACAAGGCTTCCCAGCAAGTCCATGCTGGGAAGATTCATACCATCGTTGCTTTGCTTTCTCTTTCCTCTATTTCTGTTTTTGATCAGATTCCCGTAAGTGCCAAAGAAGACAAAGCAGTGGATTGCTTCTGAAATCGAGGGGAAAGGCTAAAATGTATCTGCTACACAGTGGCCGTAGTGCTGTGATATACTCCAACTGCACATTTCTTAGGGTGGGGGCACTCTTCCTTTGGAGAACGTATTTCAGATACTACAGGAAATGAAAGCATGATCTTAGTAATGAAACAGTATCATAAGCATACATATAGTTCAATCAGATCTTTGAATAAAAAAAACTTTACTGCTTCGGTGTAAACAGACAGAGAAACGTAAGCACACAATCAAATGCGTAACTAGGAGTCTGTCACACCGCATTCATGAGATGGTGGTATCATGTCCCTGGATGTGTTAGACTTTCAGGTAAGGGCGCGCTTGTTTCCTAAATTGCATTGATGCATGTTGGTCCTTCTTGCAGAGTCAATTTTGTCTTGGACTGTGATAAATGGTAAGAATGGTAAGAGTAAGACATGTAAGGAGCAAAGGAGCATTCCCTGTCCAAGTGCTATTCTGCAGCTGCTTTATTTAAACAACAAAATGCAGAAATTGCTTTAGTCTGGTCAGAAGGATGACTAAATACCTTTCCAGAAGCATCAGATGTTGTTTTCCTTCACAGTAATTAGCAATAGCAGTAATTTCCTTACACATTTGCTCCAGCCAAAGACTGTGGCGCTGTTTTAGTCAAAAGATCTTTTTTATTTCTAAGTCACTCCCAAGAGAAATTTTGCCAGTTCTTGCAAGGAAGTTAGGCAGCATCAGCTACCTGGCCTGGAGGACTACTAAGGCCCTGCCTCATTACATCCTCTCGTAGATACACATACAGATACATTCTGATACTGAAATACTTGGCTCCACAGTCAAGCTGGCTTATTGTCAGGCGAGTAGGTTCCTAGTGTCTCTTCAAATACGTGACTGAATTTGTCAACTCAATTGATTTTCCAAGATTGAAAGCTGCAATACAGATAGCCAACTCCTAGCTTTCAGCACACTCTTCATTTTCACAACCCTAGCACTTAGACTCATGTTGATCCACAGATTGTAAAACAAGTCTGTTGACTGCAACGGGCCCACTCCTCCTTCATTACACTCACAAATTCCAGTGATCTGGATAATCTGTCAATCAAGAAAGAAGGAAATAAACTTGTGAAATCACACCAATAGGTAGTCACATCTCTATACAAGCCTTCAGGATAAATGTGAAAATGACAAATTTGTTAGATTTAAACAAGGTGCAGCACCAAGAGAAAATTAGTGAAAACTTCTTTACATTTTTAATTTTGGATTATCATAATAAGCTCTGCTCTTTGTAGCAGGATGCAAGTGTTACTCTTTGCCAAGTTCTATGGAAATTTTGAAATGCCATGTAATAGAATGCAGGCATTGGTGTTACAGCCTTAAAACGAACCTGCGGCCGAGATGTGCAGATTTGATTTAGTTTTGCACTGCCCTGTGTATTTGTTAAACAACATGCTGGTATGCTAAAAAAACCCAATGCTTTCATGAAATTGAAAATTGTGTTTCCTGAGCTTTTTTTTTTTTTTTTCTGTAGTCTCAGATTTAGTAATTCCAGGAAATTTTTGATTATATCAGCATACTGTGGTGGTCCCTCATGCTTAAATGCTTTTACCAGTAAAACTATTTTAGTATGAAAGGTTTTCTGGTTTTGTGTTGTTTTTTTTTTTTTTTGGTTGTGAACTTAATTACTCAGTAATTACAGTTATATTAGTTCAGAAAATCAATGTTGGTGCTACTTATTTTGCTTCCCGGTGGGAGTGATCATAACGGCAATGGGAACATGGATGCAAAGACTTTCAAAGCACATTAGATTCCTTTTAACAGTTCCTTTCAGTGCACGATCACGAAGCACAGTATGACTCACTTGAGAATGAGTCAGGGATAATGAAAGCAAAGTAACTTGATTTTATGCACAATTTCGTTTCATTAAAAAAAAAAAAAAGAAAAAAAAATCACTCTTTACACATTTGAGGAAATGCTGCAAGTGCTCAATTCAGCTAAAAATGTCATCTCCCTTCACACAAAGCAACAGCTGGGAGAGGCTGCAAAAACCCAGTAGCCAAGTGGAAATCTGATCAGAGGAAAATGGACTAGAAAACTGTTCATTGATACTGGAAACAGCGTAGTTGGGGTAGCAGTGCGGGACCTTGGGGGAAACTCCAGTGGGAGTTAAGCAAATTATGACTATTTAAAACCACTGCTGAGGTCCTTGCATTCGAGGGAGGGCATGAAATACATTCAGAGCTTAGCTCACTATACATTAAGACCTGCATGAATGTTTGTTATCACCACTCCTGTATTTTCTGCCCTTTACCTATGGACTAGAAACCATGACTTTATGTTAAGCACGTAGGCTCCTATGTATTGTTCCCAGGACTAAGGAACCAGGTTCAGTTCTTAGCACAACAAAAAGTGATTGAAATGCCTGACATTCAGAAGTGTCCTAATTATGAGATAGTAGGAAGAAACCATTAAAGATTAATTTGGCAACTGAGTGAGGGAAAATACTGGCAAGTCAGATTAGGTACTCAATCAGGAAAGGAGAAAAAACAGTCCTTTTCTTAAGCCTTTCATGAATACTTTATGGACCTACTACCTAGCATGGCTGTATAAGTATGCACAAGAAGGAAGAATGCATCCTTGCCATGTATTCCTGTAGTCTCCCAAAACCAGAGGACCCTATATGAGGACACCAGCCACTAGGATCACATTTCTCTATCACTTTCTCTGCCCCATGAAGGCCTAATAATTCTCTACATCGTGAAGCAGCACCATAGGAAGAACTTAGGCCTGTTTTGAGTGCATGTGGGTGACCTCTTTGTGGTTCCATCCAACCTAAAATACTCTTAAGTGAAAGTGTCAGCCCCTGCTTCAGATTTCTCTCTGCTAACCCTGAAGGTCTCATAACCTACAGGAAATTTATAGTGTGCAAGGTAGGAGGTGGCATCCTCCCAGCAACAAGGTTCAATCCAAGATCTCTGACATCTGAGGGGATGTTTCACCTCACAAAAGGACTAGTCAGCAGCAGAGAACAGTTGCTCCTGCTACTAGGATATGGCAGGAAGATGGCCAGGTTACATTTCTGGCATAAAAAGTGTGAGTTGGAGGCTTTACAGGGTAGGGAGCTTCCTTTGACACTTGACAGAGATTGAGAACTGAGGTGGAAAGAGAAGAGGGACAAAAAGGCTTGCTGTGGATTTCTTTCACTGAGCAAAAGGAATTTATGGGATGGGCCTGATTCCATTTGGAAGCCTGTTATGTGCCGTGTTGTTCCAACATAGCTACGGAGGATGAATTAGTATTATTATTCTGATGTTGTAAGAACTGAACAAGACAGCATTGCTCAGCCCAAGGCGCAGCACCATTCTAGCTCATACTGCAGCCTGCAGCAAAGAGGTAAGGGAGCTTACAGCAACTCCTAGAAGGAAAGAAAAAAAAGACCACTTAGCATTGGAACATCTGCAGTGTTGATTTTGTAAGGTCCTCTGGTTACACGCTCTACGGTTGTGAATTCTATTTTTTCCCTCTGAACTGCGATGGGCACTCTTGAGTAAAGAACAGAGCTGAGGTTGCTTTAAGTGGTGGTGCACGGCCTGACACAGATGCTCAGCAGTCAGTGTGTGGGCTGATCGTGCAGGAAGAGAGCCAGCCAAAGCATAAACCTGTGGTGAGAGCCGCTCCACACAGCACTAGTGCCATGCTGGTGCTCTCCGGGACAGGCTGGCAAGCTCCTGGGAACTGAGCATGCTTTGATGCTGTAAGGTCTGCTGCTGAATCTGCTGGCAGCTGGGTCCTCCTCAGCCAGGGTAATGTACTGTGAGTGGGATGCAGGCCAAGGCAGCTGCAGTATCCACCTGTAGCAACTCACTGCCATGGGAGTATTTGATAGAGTAGCAGTTCTTCAATAGCTGCTGAGTGTTTATGTTTCCCAAACTGTTGTGGTATTTTCCCTTTCTTCCTCAGAAACACTCTGCAGGGTCAAGAGGCCAGTCATCCATGGAAGGGTATTTTATTTTATTTTAGTTTTGTGAACAGCCTTCTGAACAGTGGCGTCGAAGGATATCCTTAGAAGTCACAGCTATTTTCTGGTCTGGTTTTTTTCCATCACTGGGACAGAAGCGTCACCCCCACCGGGGGCCAGCTCAGATTTGGCCTCAAGCTCACTCCTCAAATGGAGCCACTGCCATCTGTCCCCCAAAGAGAGCAGTGTGCATTTTGGGGAGCATCAGTGTCAAACATTAGGCTCCGGGGGACTAAAAGGTTCAAACGACCATTATTTTCTGAGGCGGCAAGTTACCTGCTGAGATGTGCCCTTCCCCTAACTGCTGGGGCTCCTGCTGCACGTAAAACCGATCTCGTATCGGTTTTTCGATTAGCAAAGCTGAAACTTCCCCGATCTAAGAACAAGACGATTCTCTACCGCCGGCTCTTGCTGGAGAGTCGCCCCAGGGATCT
>VXBW01001989.1:0-13808 GCA_013400375.1 Thinocorus orbignyianus | reverse complement strand
CCGGAGAATCCCAATTACTCAGCCACGGCGGAGGTGGCGGGCCCCGGTGGGGCGGGGAGAGGACTCCGAGGGGCCGAGCGGGGGGTGGGCGGAGCAGCGGCGGCCTCCTCACCTTTCGTTTTCCCTTGAGAAGGTGGGGAGAGTAGCGATGAGGCTGCCGGCTTGGCTGGGGAGGCTCCTGCTCGTCGCGCCCTTCTTCCTCCNCAGGCGGCAAGGCGGGCTTGTGCCGCCCCGGGCTACGGAACGGCGGCTTCGCAGTCGCTAGTCGGGCCTGGCTGGGATAAGCCGCTCCCTCAGCCGCAACCGCCGCCGCCCGCGGGGAGCCGGCCGTGGCGCTTCCCCTCGCCCCCTGCGGGGTGTTGAAGGGAACGGGCTGCTGAGAGAAGTGGCGGAGTCGCCATCACTAGAGGTATTTAGAAAGACGGCATTTAGAATTGTTAGAGTTGGAAGGGAGCTTAAAAATCATGGAGTTCCAACCCCCCTGCCATGGGCAGGGACACCTCCCACTAGAGCAGGTTGCTCAAAGCCCCATCCAGCCTGGCCTTGAGCACTTCCAGGGATGGGGCAGCCACAACTTCCCTGGGCAACCTGTTCCAGTGCCTCACCACCCTCACAGGAAAGAATTTCTTCCTAATATCCAATCTAAATCTCCCCTCTTCCAATTTAAAACCATTACCCCTTGTCCTGTCACTACGCTTCCTGACAAAGAGTCCCTACCCAGCTCTCCTGTAGCTCCCTTCAGATACTGAAAGGCTGCTATTAGGTCTCCCCGGAGCCTTCTCTTTTCCAGGCTGAACAGCCCCAGCTCTCTCAGCCTGTCTTCATGGGAGAGGTGCTCTATAGATACGCTTGTAGTTTTGGCAGTGCTAGTTTAATGGCTGGACTGGATGATCTTAAAGGTGTGTTTCCAACCTAGGCGGTTGTGTGACTCTAACCATTTGTCTTCTGTCCTCGAATAGCTGCCTTCCCCGGCCTTTAACATTAGAATTTCTTAATATTACAGGTCAGTGTGTTTAGGACACACTCCCGTCCTCCCCCCCCCCCTTCCCATTTGTGGCACAGGTAATAATACTTGTGCTCCATTTGTCTCAAATTTCTGTAAAGGTGAAGGATGCAGTAGGAAATGGATGTGATGTGTACCCTGTGGTTAATTTCCCGTCCAAGTGAAGGTTCTCTGCCCTAGTGGGGAGGGAAGCACTCCTCTGCACCTATTGAGCCTCCTACCCCCAAAGCCTGTTTGTCCTTGTTTCCTGAGGTGTTAAAGAGTTTAGGAAACTAGCTTGTATTGTAAAAAGTCTTCTTGTCATCCTTGCATGTGAAAATGCCATTTGTTTTGTATTCTGAGTTACTTCTTTCTCAAGAGAAAAATAATCCAAGTTCTCAATGGTTTTGTGGGTTTTTTGTTTGCGTTTTTGTGTTTGGTTTTGTTTTTTTTTTAATGGGTGGGGCACTTTTGTAGAAATGATTTATTAGTAATCACTTCTGGTGAAATACTAAACAAAGGCCTTAATCCAAATTCCATCTGTATGCTTGAGGAGCATAGTTCTCAAGCCCATAGCCCTTGCATGTGGCTATGAACATGAGAATTATAAAGAAAACATGCTCATTTTTGAAACTGAAGACAGATACACAAACTTTCTTCTTGTCATCAGAAGTAGCTGCTATCGCTGGATGAGTCAAATGGCATGGTTTGCTCTGTCTAGATCTTCTTATCATCCCTCTAGTCTAAGGAATTTCTCAGTGGCTTTTCTGTTGCTTTGGGAATTTCCTGCATGTGCCTAAAATAGGACCTGTAGCATCCCTTTTTAAACAAAAGAACAGTCTCCTCTTGCTTTTCTTGAAGGCTTAAAGCAGTTGCCTCTGCTACTGAGTGTTCAGAATAACTGTCTGAGATTTCCTCCTGTACTGTTCCAGGAGTCTTCAGCTTGTTTTGTTTGTTTAAGATTGTGAGAACCTGTTCTTCAGGTGTATGCAGAGGACCAGTGGAGAAGCTAGGATTCTGCGTACCTGTGTGAGTCAATCTGCCCGTGTTCAGCCTTAGATGCAACTTCTTCATCTCACCTGCAGTGCTTTTGCAGATGGTTCCAAATGACTGTTAGTAATACCTGATTAATTGGGCGTCCTCTTGTGACTTTTTGTGTGTGTGGAGGTGCTTTGTTGCCTTGCATTACATAAGTTGGCATGACACTACTACTCTGAGCATCTCAGTCCACGTGCTGCAGACTTACCCAGAAAATGAGATTCCGTTTTCCAAGCAACATACAGTTGAAAAGGAGAGATGATGGTAATTGGGCAACTGGAGAGGGCAGTTGTGGCTGCAAGTATCCTCATTTACATATATATATCCTCATAATATCCTCATTTAACAGAGAAATAAAGTACCTCTGTTGTCTTTTCCTCTCTTGAAAACTTTGATTCTTCAGTGGTTGTTTGGGATAGGAGATCAGGAATACAAATACAAACTCTTTAGTGTTGTTCACTAAACTAAATCAGTAAGATTTCATGCCCTCTTTTTGTTTGTATGCTTGCATTATTGCTATTATGTGTGTTGTCACCTATGTATAAATGTTTTTATGTTAATTTTGTCAAGGTAAAATAATCTGTCATCTCCCTAGGAGAAAATCAAGACTCTGAAAGTCAGACTGGTTTGCCTAAATGTGTAAAGTAACTCAGCAGCAGTTTGACTTGGCGTACAAGTTTCTAGTCTTGTGAATACCTCTTGTAAACACTGGGATGCTGTTGGTAGATCCTCATTTTGTCAGCCTTCCTCTCCTGAATCCTCGCCTTCCCAGCCAAATTTCCCCACTTCTCCACCCAAATTTAGGTGCATCTATAGCACTTATATACTCCCTCAGAGGGATCTTTGCACTCTCCCTGTATGAGGTGAATAAATTGTTGCCTACCACACCAGCAGGAGGATCTCGGTACTGGCCACACCGGTGGGAATGCTCTGCTGCACTGCAAATGGCAGCCAAACTTCTAGTGACTTTAGCAGAGTCAGGACTTCAGCCCAAAGAGGAGAGGGTATGGGAGGTAAGCCAGATAGGTGCTCTAGTTCACTCAGAAGCATTCTTGTCTGTAAGTGAGACTCATCTGAAAACCAGGAAACTCTTTCAGTGTTTTGGGCATCAACTTGTTTTAAAGCAGTATTACCGCCTTCTAGTTCTTGCATGTTTTGCTGAGTTCTTTAATGCTTCATCTCCCAATTCAACTTCTTTTTGTAAAAATTGAGGTTTTTGTAAACTGAGTGAAGAAAACCTGGTTCCCTTAAGAGCAGAAGTTGCCATATACAATATGGGGCATGGCTGTCAGCATATGGGCTATAAAGTTAATGAAGAGTGTTGTGTCAGTCTGGGGAGCATGCCACAGGAGCAGGACCCTGAGACCACAAAAAGGAGGGCAGAAGCAGGTGAAGGAGAGGGAGATGGGATGGCCACACACACAAATGGGCTCAGCTTTTTGCTTAGTTGTCCTGTGCTAATCAATTGTCCAAGGCAGAGGCTACAAGATTTTTAGCATAGGAGTTCTCACATTGCAGCTTGCTCCTGTATGTGGTCTGAAGAAGGGCCTTGTTGACATGACATGTCTTCTGGACAGGAGAACTAGCTGAATCGAGGTGGCTTCAAAGTACAAGCAGTGCCAGTTTTTTATATAAATGCTTCTGAAGCTGGAGTTAAGTGATTAGGTTAACAAGTTTATTAGGTTATTAAGTTTGTATATGCAGAGCATATCATGCTAGAATTACAGAACGCACAAGCATGATTTTCTGTGCTCTCTACCCACCATTGCTCCATATAGCGCCTCTCACAGCAAAAGGAGATTTCGAAACCATGGTCCTTCAGTACCCCCTTGTGAGAAACGCCAGCTCACACATAGAATGTAGGAGAGGACAAAGTAATCGAAGCAAAGGTTAAAAATAAAGTATAAAGGGGGTTTATTAAAAATTTACAAAGCAGCGTTGAATCGGGTGCATCCCAGGCAAATGCACAAATTCTCTTTTAGGTTTATATACATTTCATCCTGGCCGCTTTTATGTCTATCTCCCCTCTCATTGGTTGAGAAGTTAGAGCTCACATTCCTCCCGACTGCTTAACCTATTAGAGATTGAATTCACACCTTTTTACCTTGTAAGGTCTTAACACACCTACTCCAGGAAGTCATTATCCTAAACACGCCTTTGATTAGTTAATTAGACTACAAGTTAGCCCACAGTCTTTTGTCCCCTTCTACCGTCCACTGTTAGTAATTACAAGCACTCTGGTGGTCGTTTACTTCATCAGGTGGTCGTATCTTCCTCTTCATCAGTTGTCCTTTAGATGAACCTAGCCTACTTGGTAGCCTTCACAGCCCCCTTGACAGCTTTATTGTCTGAGCCTGATTTCTTCGGCCTTGATACTCCCCTATCCTTTGAGCTCCTGATTTGAAGGTTGCTTTCCTGCCTATGTTTCCTTTACTTAGATGACATTCTGTAGAACAAGAACACTATTCAACAGAGCAAGGATGTTTCTGACAATTAATTAAGTCTAATTTATGAGGCTCTACTGTCACTAAGCCCCTTTCAGTACACACATACTAACCAAAATATACAAAGTAGCTGAAGCAAAGCTTACGAACCAATTTCTCACGCCCTCGTCTGTACGGTGAATTCCCTGAAGTACTGCTCTGTTAGTGGACTTGGATTTCTGCAGAATGGATGAAGTTTCTCTGCTCTAGAACAGCACCTAAAAAAGAGACTTGTAAGGCAGGGCCAAGTCTTTCTTTGCCTCCTAGAGAATGTCTTCCACTTACTTAGTCATTTTTAGTTAGAAGGGTTAAAACAATGATCAAAATAACTCTGACTGAATAAGTATTAATAAAGTCATAATGCTCCTCAGGAGTAATTTCTAGGAACTGGGGCCCAGGATGTAGAAAGACTATACAAAGCTAAAATTCTTGGGTTGTAAGGCTGCATTTTTATCTGAGTGAGAGGAATGATGCAGGTGAATTCACATTTGTGCTAGATGGACAGTAAGAAGCAGCATGACAAACTGCATGCGGTTTGCTTAGCAGAAGTGAAAACTCTTTACTTAACCCATGGTGATAATGAGAACTGTGAGTAGGTGTAATTTGCTAATAATATTGTGTGTATCTAGGCTATTACATCAGAAATTTCCCCTTGCTGTTAATGGAGCACAGCATAACCAAGAATGAGAGAGGTGTGAGTGCAGGTTGACTGATGTGTTAGCCATTGTACCACGGTACTTAAAAGGTAGAAATGCTATGTTAGCTAAAATACCAGCTTTGTGAAGTTTTTGTCTTTCTGCTGTCTTTAGTATGGCCTTCGTGACACTGTACACATACCTTTTTTCCTGGTGTATGAACAGGCAGACTTGCTAAAGATGGAATATTTTTGTTGATTTTTGTTTCGTATGAAATTAATAGACTTACCTAGAACTAACCTAAAACCGTGCTTTGGCAAAAAGAAAACGCCCAAATCAAGAGGGTGCCACAAACATAAGAGCTCATCCATTTACATTTTGAAAGACGAATATCCTTTCCAACTTAGAAATATGACCCAGTGGTTACTTCTAATATGAAGTTTATTAACAGACATTTCTTCCAAGTTGCTTTTATATCAAAAGTTTTAATGCTTAAGAAAATTTGCCAGAGCTGCACAATCAGTATCCATGTTGAGATGTACACTGCACTGGGCTTGGAGCTTTGATTTCAGATCTTTGAAGAAACAGGCCTGAGGTGCAAAATTTTGGATTGGACAGGTTCTGTCATTAATTCAAAGGCAAAGACATTAGAACTTCAGGTGTATTGTTGTGACCCAGATCCTCCTGGCTCACAGGAGAGTCAGAGATGGGTAGAGGTCTGGAAACAAGTTGTGAAGCCTGAACCAGTTGCTCACTCACTCGCTCCCTCTCATCAGGGTGAAGTAGAGAATCAGGAGGGCAAGGCGAAAACAAAGGGAGGGGGTGAACCAAGTGATGCAAAAGCAATCACCTCTTTTATCGGTGGACTTTTTGAGCAATGGCTACTTTGGAAAAACATCCCTTTCCCTAATTTTTATTGCTGACCATGACATGTGGTATGGAATATCTCTCTGATTGGTTGTGATCAACTGTCATAGCTGTGTCCCCTCCTACTGTTTTGCCTATTCCCAGCCTACTTCTAGGACTGGGCGGTGGGAGAAGGTCTTGATGCTGCACAAGCAGTGTTTGGTAATAGCTAAAATATGGGTGTTTTATCAACACGCTCTTGGTCACAAGTCTAAAACATAATTGGGAAGAGGGCAGAGGAACTGAAAATTCTGGCTATTGTAAAAAAGTAAGTCTTTGGAACTAAACTTACAACAGTTGTTTGGAAATTAGCACCTTCCCCTCAATTCTGGTGTCAGTCAGCTGGTTTCTGACTCTAGTGGTACCTTGGTTCCCCCAGAGTTGATGTTTTGGTCTTCTGTTTTCCCCAGTCCTCAACTTCTTTCCCTGGAAGTATCCAGAATTGCCTAGTCCTTGTCATAGCCAAACTTTTATACATCTTGCTTGTACCTAAGCTCTGTTGGAATTTGCCTAGTCTTTCTGCAAGTCATGTACCAAGGCTTTGACAACCCTACTGTTAGCTTCCCTGAGCTGTGCAGTGGAGTGTGCTTGCTCTTCCTCCTCTTCAGACTGTGCCAGCGTGCATGGGGGAATTATCATGCAGCTGAGTCCAAGAGGGTCTGGTCAGGACACTAGTGAGAAGTTTTTAGGCAGTTCTTTATTTGACTGTGAAGTTTACCTCTTTAAAGTCAGAAAATGTCTTGAACACATGGTTTGACTAGTGAGTTATTGAAGAAAAGGGAAGCCGTGTCTCCTTCTGACAACCTTTCAGAAGGGTTTACTTCTGTGCTAGGAAGATTTAGGGCTGTGAAGCCAGAGTGGAGAAAGGCAAGCGATCTCAGTGAAGGGGTTGGATTTAAGGTGTTAGTCAACTCTCAATTTCCTGGTAGCTATTTTAAGAAGTCTGCTCCAGAGCATGGGTGCAGTTGCTGCGCTCTGAGTCAGGCCTGTGCTGCTGGCCAGAGGGATGACCTTACTCATGTTCCTGGGAATTAACAGTCCTTCTGTGTTTTTTTTGGAGTGGGGATGTGTGTCAAGTTAACTGTCAGCAGATGTACTTTCTGTGTGACTATTTCATTGCAGGAACAGGCAGACAAAAACAAAGGAGAGGGAGGAATGGGTAGGTCATCCCCACACTTTTGGTTAGCAGTGTAGCTTTAAAATGACTGGACAGCCTTTGCATGGGGATGCTGCCTGTTGTTAGGCCTGTGCTGAGGGATATAATTGAAGGTATGGATTTTTTGTTGGGGAGGGATCCAGGCTTGTTGGTGGGTGCCGTGCATAGGTCCTGCCTTTGCTCCTGTGTAGAGCACTCTAGATGCAGGCAGGCCCATGTTGTCCAGGAGTAGCAACACACACCTATGTGAACTTGCTGCGTTATGGAAGTGAAAAACTCTGCTTTTGATGTTATGTATCAGATTTGCAGACATTTCTGCACAAATCTCTTGCAACAACCTGGGATGCTGCTACAGTTTGGTGTCATCTACATTCTCACATTCCTGGCTGTAGCCTTTGCCCCTGGTTTTATACCACAGGTCTAAGTGCTTTCTTACTAAAGTTTAGGAAGCAGGTCATGTTTGTGGCCTGTGGGTGAATTAGGAGTACTATCGGTGAATATTCTGATAGTCCTTCTGGACTGAACTTTTGTTTCAGGGTTCTTGGCAAGTGCTGGTTCTGAGGGTTATGAGTATTGGCAATGCAACACTCTGCTGCTTACAGTTCCTAGGGAAATCCACAATTTAAAAAAAAAAAGCCTAAAAAAGGAGTAGTTGGAAAGTAAAAAAAAAAAATAGAACAAAAATCCACTATTTAAAAAGCCCAACTCCTAAGGCAGACAGTTTCTTGCTACGTGCTAATCATTAAGGACTTTGCTACCCGGTTTCAGCAGGTGTGCATTTTGAATAGGTACTTGAGACCAAAAAGAATGGTAACCATAGAATTAAAAATAAAAAAGGAATTGGCTTACAGGCATTTTCAAGAATAACCAAATCTTACATGAGCTCCAAGAAAAGTAGTGAAGAAAATCAAATCAGGTAGACAAATATAGTAATGAAGCATTTATTGCTGATAAATGGAATATTAAATTCCAGTTACCCAGGCTGAACAGAGTGTGTGGATACCTTTTGCCTCCTTAAATGTTTCAAAAGTCAGAATTATTCAGGTGAATATTAAAATTTGAGTATAGTATGCTAGATTGTATGAGTGATCTGTTACACTGTGAGTGAAGGACTGTGCCTTGTCTTGTGTAGGCTGCAATCTGAGCTCTGTGTTCAGAGACAAGGTTCAGTTAGCATGGAATTGCAGGTCCATTAGCTGAGCCGTTTTCAAACATGAGAATATCCAAAATGTTTTCATATACTGCAAAACAGGCTAAGATTCGTGGCTTGCTGCTGTTGCTGCAGGCCACGTCTGTGCAGTTCATGCTGTTGTCACAGTTCAGCTGGTGTGTGGTAGGCAGAGTGCTTGACCATGGCTCTCAGTCCTGAGTAGGGTGAGCAGACTGTGTAGGCAAAGTTATCTGGCTGCTAGAGGAGTGGGAACAGGAGATGATGTAGATGAAATGAGGTGGTGGGTTTGCAGAAGAGGATTTGCTTGCACAATGTTAGCTTTTCCATCATCAGTACAATTTCATTATGTGATTTGTTTTGAAGAGTAGAATGCAAAGACATGGCATAAAAAGGAATAAGGAGGAATAACAGTGTATTGAAGGAGATACTGAGGCAGGTAATCTGACAGTTTCTGTGGAGGTTACTGGAGGCTTTATCAGAGCAGTACTTTGTTGTGTGGGCTTTATCTTGGAATAATAGGGTACAGGAAGGAGAGAGGGAGAAAGCAGAGGAGTATCATTCTTATTTCTAGCTTTCCAAAACAGTGCATGAGAGTGTTTAGCTGTTATTTCTCCCTTTAACCAAAATATAGTAGTTGGAAAGTAAATGGTCTGTGAAGTCTGTCTGTCTAGCTGGAAGAAGAGGAGGAGGGGTTCCTTAGAAATTTAGAAAATGTGCGATGACACACACTTTCTTTAGAAGCTCAAAGACGAGCTCCACGTGATGGAGACCATTGCAACATTTCTGTGTGATGTATAATTTAATTGAAAAAAGGAAGCTGACAGCATTGAGTGGGAGGTTTCTTCATGTTTTCACTAGAGTAGTGAAGCAGGAAAGTAAAAGTATCTGATCACTGGCTTCGGACAGGAGATGGTGGTTATCCTGAAATAATAGCCTTTTCCATCTTGCTCTGGGAGCCCTGAGTGTCCTTGGGCAGAAACTTGTCAGTTCCTTGCTGCCAAATCTTTGTTTCACCAGCCAGCAAGATATGAGTGTGCTGAAGAGAACAGCACTCCCCTAAGCCAAGTAGAAGGTGTGGAGGGAAAATGTATTTTTAGCTCTGCTTTCCTCCAGTCTCATTTCTGGAAGAAAGAAGATTTGGCTTATTCATACTGACATTAAACCACCATAGCTTGGTTGTGTCTGTGAGCCAAAGTTACCAAGAGGTAGAATTTCACAGTGGGTAGAGCAGAAAGCTTTTCTCTGTGCTAGGAGTACTATAGGTCCCTAGGCAGTGAGAGCTGACTTCTTAAGGAAAATGCATTCCTAAAAATTGTCTTCATGAAGTGTCTAACAAGACTGCAAGTTTCATCAGAACAAAACAGTATTTCATCTCGCCTTGGATCACAAAGTCTCCAAACACAAATGTTGGAGCTCCTGGGTTCTTCTCTTTTCTGGAAATTGTTAATTGAAGTGGATAGAAAGAGATGCTCATACTGGAGCAGTGGGAGCAAGTGAGATGCTTGAATCTGCCTGAACAGGATAGAAGTCAAAGAAAGGCAGGTGGGTTGTGTTGAAAAGATGTGGCAGCAGTAGCTGAGCTGTCTTAAGCCTGTTTACTTTTCCAGTTCCTGTGCCTAGAAAGGCCACAGCATAAGAGCAGACAAGAAGTAGAAACGGAAAGAATATTTCCATAGGTAAATTACAAAGAAACTGGATAATCTATGAGAAATAAAGCATGGATAACACCTTCTGTGTGTGCAGTTCTGTACCCAAGCACAGAAGTGAGTTTCCTATTTCTTGCTTTCAGTCTTCTGTCTGAGAAATTCTTTGTTCCTATGTTGTGGCAGAAGAGCAGGGCACTTAGTATGCTGGCGAACATTGTTCTTTGGTACTGGGGAACCTAATCTTCCTAATGACTGGCCTAGCTGACCTCCCAGCTGCTTTCATATGGAAAGGAGATAGGATGTGGACCAAGATGGGTTATAGCTTCTTTTCTAGACTCGTATGCAGTGAAGGGACTTCTTGTTTTGATGTGATAAAGCTGTAGTATCCTCATTGATTTATGAACAGTAGTAAGTTTTCATGTGATGATGACATGAGAAGAAAGGAAGCACAGACTGACATAGGGATTGGTGGGTTCTTGATGCCATTTAGGAATAAAATAAAAAAATAATCAAAACAAAAATAAGTAGCTGTCACTTGTGAGCAGTTAGCTTGAGGAGTAGGCTTCTGAAATATTTCTCTTTCAGCATTCACAATTTCATTTTAAAGTTAAGTTTTCCATGGCCCATATTGGGAATCTTGCCCTAATGTGAGACTTCATTTATATCTTAATCGTGCCCTTCCTTCAACATAGTAATAAAAAGTTACCAGCTACTGTGGAGCAGAATCAAGTCCTTAATGCAAGCATAACCTGAACTTGGCTTTGACATGTTTTTGTCTGTGTCTGCCTACATGTCTGCCATAGCAGTAGTGTGATTTTTTTTTTTTAGAGCCATTCAGAGTTATTCAGAAGTAGGAGGTCATTACTGAAGACTGAGGCAGTGACACAGAGATGCTAATGGTTTATGGTATTCCTTCCCCACAGCAGAGTTTTGTCTCATCTGTTAGATCAGTAGATTTTTGATTTTTTTTTGCACATATACCTGTTTTTAATAAAAACTGGAGAAAATCTCTTCTCTCTCTTCTCTTCTGTTGTTGTCTATTTATATTCAATGTTTTGGCCTTTGTTAGCAGGACATGATTGATTTAAAACTGATAGCAGTTAAGGTTTCTGGGTGGCTCCCATCTCAGAGGCTGGGATGCTATTTCACATGCACTGGCTGAGAAATAAACTTCCTTAATTGACATTTCCAGGGGAAATCCCTAGTATCCCTGTCTTCAGAGCAGGTGCTTTGAATTGAGTAAAATTGCTGTTTATTTGCTCAGCAGGATCTTCAGCTGGGGCATTCTGCAACAAGATTCAGATAGAATGGTTGTCACCAGCAAGATCTCATTTTGTGTTTTTCACCAAAGCACGGGCAGGAGGCCTAATGCAAGCGAAGAGAGGGAAAGTACTGAGGACAGAGGAGCTTAGGATAGGGAAGAAGATCAGGACAATGACTCTGCCTAGGACCAGAATGTGGAAACTTGATCCCTTTGCAGTGCCTGTGATGTGATTGCGCAGACAGGCTAGGTTTGGGAAATTCTTGATTGGCATATGCCTTACTTTGAAATGTTGTGATGTGCTTCTAAACTAAATCTGAATGTATGTGGTAGTGTGCACATGCTCAGTCAAGCAATAGTTAATAAAACAATTGTTAAGTAACTTTTTTCTTTTTCTTCCCCTGCAGCACACATCCACTGTGAGAACGTGTTTGGCATTGTGGGAGAAAATTTTACGTTTCCAGTAAAAATAGACCAAAAACCAGTGGAAATTACGTGGACAAAAAACAAGGATAGAGTGGCTAAATGGGAAGGGCAAAGTGAAACGACATATTTTAATTCTCTACGTAACAGAGGCTTACTTGATGAGAAGAATGGGTGCTTGACTATATTTAACTTGGAAAATGATGATGCTGGCACATATGTGTTGGAATACTTGGATTCTGTGCATAAAATATACAATTTAACATTCGTACTTGCTGTATTAGGTAAGTAATGGAAGAACCGCATAATGAACTTGGACCACTTTGTTCTCTTTAAGAAGGTTAGAAAGCAGATTGTTTCTTTGTCAGGGAAGTGAACAGGAAGAGGGAGTGTATGTTCTTTGGCTTTATTGTTAAGGTACTCAGGCATTTTAAACAATTTTTTAAAGGTGACATCTAATTTGTGTGCCCAATATTAACTCACCTCAGAATAACATCTGGAACGCGTGTAGATGGCACACTGTGTGCTTTCAGGTAGATAACTAAATTCTTTGAGCAAGCTGACCAAGTGATCTGAGGCATTATTTGTGTCCTGAAGATGCTCCTGCAGGTGTGTTAGAAGGGCTTGAATATCTGTGGCATCATCCTGTGCAGATCTATGCAGCATCACTATTAGTCTTTGGGAAATATATTTGATATTGTGTGTAATAATCCTGTTGACAAGGAACCATCAAGAGTCTCAAACTAGTTACTGAAGAACCACAGACAGGGCCACTTCTAGAAATAAATTTCTCTGTAATGCACGAAGTGTGCACACGCACGCACACCTTACATGTATGCTTTCACCTACGCACTCTTCTGCTGCTTTTGTTGCTCCAGCCTTTGTCCTATGCGGTTTATAACCAAAGTAGTATGGAATGTTTTCTCTCTTTTTAGCTCCCCCTTCAGAACCTGAAATACATTGCAACATCAGTGGTAATGACCTTGTGTTAAAATGTACAGCAAATTTCCAGAAGCCTCTGAATTATGCTTGGAAGTTCAGTAGTTTACCAATCACTCCTCGGACCCAGGAAGTTCCTGTCCCTAAGAATATTGATACTTCGGAGAAAGCTACGTGTTTCATTAAATTCTCTCAAACAGAAAAGAGCTCTGAAATCTCATTAACTCAGTGCTTTCCAGATAAAAAAGGTAATGAATGGGTCAGGTTGTATATACAAGTCTGAGGGGCTAGGTTGGGAAGCAGTATGGACTTAGTAAGATTTCTGCTGACTTCTCAGGAAGCTGAAGTTGAATTTAGTCAGAATCAGAAGTGATTTGTCTGCTAAGAGTGTGTTTAAGGTTGGTAAAAGATACAAAGTTGACAGCTTGATCCCTCCTTGAAAGCTACTTTTTTTTTTGCATGAATTTAACAGAATAAAGCCTTCCCCTGTGGTTTGAAATGAGTAGTAAGAAAGAGGGAGACAAACTCCGATCTTTTCTGAACCTTCTAGCATTGTGTAGTTAGTGCTAATGACTATTGTGTTCTCTGTACTGTTTTCCATGAAGTGGAATGGAACTATTCAGTCATTTCAGGTAAGTAATCTAGCAGCTATAAAATAATTTCTTATCTGGTGTGTAAGATATATGCATGATTCAATAAGCATCTTTCAAAGATATAAAAAGGAGAAAATAGACCTTTCCTGCTGTTGCTTATTGCTTTGGGACAGCCTAAGCTTGAGGCTTGCCCCCCGCCCCACTCCCCCCCTTTTTTTTTTGTTTATTTTTTTAAGGGTACAATGAGAACATGTTTGGAACTATCTGGTTTGTAGAGTGTGTAAAGCAGTCCTTCACTGAAAAAATTTTCCACTTCTGTGCAAAAGTAATTTTCATTGCTTACCAGTATAGAATGCTTCCTTCTTCACTGGAATTGTGTTTTAGAGACTTGTGCTCTCTCACTCCCCCTCCTCAATGTGACTGAGGGGAGGAGGGCAGAGAAAATGCAACAAAAGCCTCATGGGCTGAGATAAAGAGAGGGAGATCACTCAGCAATTACATCACCGTAAAAACAAACTCGACTTGGGGAGAATAAACTTAATCTATTTCCAGTCAAAATCAGAGTAGGATAGTGT
>VXBW01001988.1:838501-849969 GCA_013400375.1 Thinocorus orbignyianus | reverse complement strand
TGTCCTCATAGGAGAGGTTTTCCTGCTGAAACTACACAGAATGGCCACAACAGGACCCAAAGGGATGCAAAATGTGCAGATCACTCCGGGGTGGTCAATACAACTTCAGAAACAGCAGCCTGACCTGCTCCCTCCAAGCCACCACGTGTTCCAGGGCATGGGATGACTCAAGGTTCCTCAAGGGACCTTCGTCCCCAGCTGAGATATGAAATAAGGGTGTGGGGATGCCCTCAGATACGTGGGTGCAGGAGCTAATCCCTGGAACACATGGATGAAAATAAAACTCATTGGAGAAAACACATAAGAAGGGTTTCAAAATTTAATGAGCTGACACAGCGAACCATTTGAGAATCTTAAAAAAATGAAGAGAAACAAAGTTTAGGTCAGGGGTTTAGAAAAGGACATTTCTTGTATCACAAAGATAAAACCAAACCCATTTGTTCTGATAAAAAATGAAACCAACAAACAAACCAAACCAGCGAGGCTGGTCCCTGCTGGAAGTGAGAGCTCTACAACAGAGAAGCACCTGGAATTGCAGCTTTGCACCGCTCTCACCGTCGTTCCTCCTCCAGGGAACACGTTGGGAAGAGCCCAGTCTGGTGAAAAAGCTGATGGAATCTTCTGTCCACAGGGTTTAGAGTCTGGAGTGGAAGGGAAGCAGTTTGAGATGCTCACCTGCCTTCTCCCAGCAGGAAGGAACCCCTCAGGTCACGAAACAGAGCAAACTGTCACGATACTCCCAACAAAGTCATGGTAACAGGAAAAAACCCAAGCAAAAATACATTCTAAGAAAGATTCTCTCAAGCCAAGCATCGCTTCTTATTCCAACCAGAGGGAGAGGAACAGGCACGGCCACTGGATCAGGCGGAGTGTCCCCTCCCTGCAAGACTGATGTCACGGGTGGGTGACAACCAGAAAACGATTCCAGGCTCCTCTGTCACCAGACAGAGCTCTGATGGTCACCCATTGCTCTGCAGGTACCTGTCCAGGAACTGGGAATAGCAGTCCAGGGAACAGAAGTAGCAGATGATGGGAGCTTCCGTGCCTCCCATGTTGTCCACCAGCACCACCGTGTGAGCCACGTGGTGGAGGTTCATGGTCACCGTGATCTGGATGAAGCTGCTCAGGCAGGCGCCCCCGCACTGGCAGGTTTTGGCCACTTCCAGATCTTCACAGAGGTGGGAAGGGAGGAGGTGACACCCGTAAGGGATTCTGTTGAACGAGAGGAGCAAGGGTGAATTCACCACAGAAATTAACCAGCGTCACTCAGACACGGTGACACACCAGAAGAACAACCTTTCCGAGATCACAGATAGGATAAATTTGAGGTTTTACCACTTGGACTGGTTAGGAATTAAAAGCCACTCTCCAGGAGAGCTGCTGGAAACGTGCAACCACGTCACTGACCCTTAAATACCACGGGAAAAGCTCCAGGAGAAGCAAGAGGAGGCAGGGAGCTCACACAAACACCACAGTGACAGCGTTCCTTTTAATTCTCTAAGAATAGTGAGGGAACTGGACATGTGCCTGCTCTTCCCTCACCTTGGCCAGCAAAATCACCGTGTTTCACCCTGACTTGACAACTCACCCACGATTTACTCCTCACTCTCTAACGGGAAGAAGTGGCAGCAGCGTAAAAAACCCGTGTCCAGAGGAAAGAAGAGATAAAAGGAGCCTTTTTGCAGCAGTACTAAAGGTGGGCAATAAATTAAGCTTCTCTTCATACACCCCTCCTCTTGTCCATCACACCAACGATGACATCCAGAGACAGGAACAAGAATTGCTTCATTTTTCAGTCTGCAGCAGAGCAGTGTTGTGGTTGGGGTGTGAAAGAAGTGTCCCTGAAGCAGCCTCTTGTGTTACCTTCAGAGCTGGGGCTATCACCGGTGGCGGCTGCACAGCCCAGCTCTGCCTGACTCACACCCTGACAACACCTACATACTCACAGTTCTTCCTACGAACCATCAGCCACATTGCTAAGATTCCTGTGGGTTTGTGTTGTTGTTTCCTCCCCCCCCCCCAAATTGCAGGACATCCTTCTTTTTTTCCTGCTACTTGCCCACACCAACGCTCGGAAGATTGATTTCCAAACATCTGGTTTTGCACCTTTCCCCCTCCTGTTTTCTTCCTCTCCCGAGGTTTTTACAGCCCATCATCACTCCTGTTTCCCATCTTTTCTCAATTCTCACATCCAGCAAACGACAGACAGAATGTCTGTTGCCCACCTGTTAGATTTTTCTTTAATTTATTGCTCATATAAGCTAATCAGGAGGACTCTGACCAGTGCTGTCTCCTAATAATCTCCTAAAAACCCCAGGTCCGTGGGCACAGGGACTGTTCCCATCACCTCTTGTCTCACTGGAGTTTCTGGAGCCCGTTTTATTCTTTGTGGTGGGATTTTCTTAACGCCTGCTCCCTGGGGGCCAAGGCCTGGGTAATGACCAGGTATCATTAGGTAGTAACTGAGCACCAAACTCTGCTCAGCACTGAGGGATCATATTCTCTAGAAAAAGAACAAACAACCCACCCACGCCCTAATAATAGTTCTATCAAATCCACGGCAACGTCTATAAAGTTGGGAAAGGAGACACGTGGAGTTTAATTGCTGTAATAAAAACCAGCAAGGTCAGGAGTGGGTGAGTTTTGCAGCAGAACATCTGGTGGCTCAGCCCGTTCCTGGGGTGTGCCCTGCCTGCCTGTGGAACACCTTTAGCACAGGCTTCCCAGCAATTAACCCAGGATTACGGGGCACTCCCCACCCCCAGGGCAGGAATGGACACGGAAGGTTGATCAGGAACATCCTCCAGTCTGCTCCTCGCCCCCTTTCTGTGATTCTTTTCCATCTTTTTGCTCCCTTTCCACCCAGGATGGGGTGGGAGGCTCAGAGGCAGCGGGGTGCAGGCAGTGGAAGAAGGGGAAAAAAACTGATAACAAAGGGCACCTTGGCAAGGATGATGTTTAGATGAGATCTTAGGAAGAAGTTCTTTGGTGTGAGGGTGGTGAGGCACTGGAACTGGTTGCCCAGGGAAGTTGTTGATGCCCCATCCCTGGAGGGGTTCAAGGCCAGGCTGGATGGGGCTTGGAGCAACCTGGTCTGGTGGGAGGTGTCCCTGCCCAGGGCAGGGGGGGTGGAACTGGATGATCTTTAAGGTCCCTTCCAACTCTGACCATCTATGATTCTATGTTTACTTGGTGAAATAATTTTAAAAACACCTTAGAACCAGGTTTCTCCACCTAAGATAGAACCCCCTTCACTTCAACAGCAAAGGAAATGAATGGCTAAAGGAAAACCTACAGTAAGGAGAAGCCCACAGTGGGTAACGCCAACTCCAGGGTGACATTCGCCCTCTGAAAGGCCACCTCCTGGCTCCTTTCTAACTGCTCCCACCTCGAGGTGGGACAGACCTACACACAACGTGTGTCTGTAACCAGGAGCTGTGTGGCAGAAGGCAACCTCTTGCCAAGACACCATTCTCCCACAGGAAGGGACAGTGCAGCCTCACGGGTCATACACAGCTTGTAACACACTTTAATGTGAGCACGGGACGAAGGGCAACCAGGTCTGAAAGCAATTTCCCAGCTAGAGCCCAACACAAAACATGATCCGTGCCACAGAACCCACTGGAATGTGAGCACCTTGACACAAAACCCCAGAACTGATCCAGGGTTGTAGAACTGAGTCTCTTTTCCCACAGCTGGGCAAGAATATCCTGTTATGGTGCCCCTGTTCCGTGGCTAAAAACATTTCAACTTACACCCTTCTCTACACGCACCCAAGTCATCAATTATCTCGTTATCCTGGATAATAAAAGGGTGATTTTACAAGTGGAATTAGAAGCAACTTTAACCTCATGAAGAGCAATCTCCACTGACAGGAACAAATAAAATTAAAATCAATAGTTGCAGAAAGTTTAGACTGGAGAGGTTTGAAAGGGAGTAGGTGCAACATCCACCCATCCTGCTGCTCTTACCTGGAATTGACGGTTGCTCTCGCAGCACACTCCAACAAAGTCAACGGTATTTTCAGCTGGATGTTGGGAACAAGCGGATTGGGCTGCTCAAAAGGATTGCCAAAGAGATCCAAGTTCTCAAGACAGAGTTTCCTAAAATCACTGGGCAAGAAGGGAAGTTTGTTCCGAGCCGCCGACAAGAAGCGCAGACGATCCAACTGGCCGATCTTGAAGGGCAACCTAATCAACTCATTGTCATCCAGCTTTAGATTCACGAGTTCTCGCAGCTGGCAAAACTGAATGGGAAGAGCTTTGATTTTGTTTTGGCTGAGGTCCAGGAACTGGAGAGATTTCTGGAGGGTGGAGTTGCAGAGAGCCCAGCTGAAGGACTCCAGGTGATTGTCGTGCAAGTCGAGCTCCTGGAGACACACCAGGTCACCGATGGTGGCCGGCAGCTGCTTGATGTGGTTGTGGCTCAGGTCCAGCTTGCGGAGTTTCTTCAGGCAGAGCACACGCGTGTCGATGCGAGCCAGTTTGCAGTAGGAGGCTTGGAGGTGCTCCAGGGAGTAGGGGAAGTTTTTGGTGAGGGGGTAGTCCCTTCTGGAAGTTATGATCATTTTTGCCTTGGGTTTTTCAACCTCTGATGTCTTTGCCGGTACCAAAGTTGAGAGGGGGAGAGCTCCTGCGTCCGTCCCTTGGTGAGCCAGTCTCACGGCTGAAAGGAAAGTCTTTAAATTGCTGGCATTTGCCTACAGGAAAACACAACGTGGGGAATTAAAAGTTCAATATTCTCGTCCTCATTTGTGCTTCTTCAACTATTTTATACCTGTATAAAAGCCAGCAACTCAGCGGGGGAAAAAAATGGGAAAGGGAAAAAATGACGCGCAAAAAACTCACTGATCACTCACTCACCAAAAAACTTACTAAGCTGAGGTGCTGTTTTCAGTGTTTAAGAACAAATGGCACACAATTGAAATGAGAAATTATGATTTCTCTGAATAATCTAGATCAAACAAGCTGCCTGCATTACTCAGGAAAAGAAAAGAACAAAATGCTGAAAATAAAGTACAGGAAAAAAGCCCAATGGGCTGAGATCTTCCTAACCTGGAAAAAGGGGGGAAATCAGAGATCTAACACTCGAGAGTTTAACTTCTGGAAGTTGCTGGGGAGAAAAAGGATGGAAGCTGAGGGTAAATGTTAACAGGAAGGAAGGTGGGAAGCTCCAAGGCAGGTTAAGTGTGTGCTCCTGGTCCCACAAGCTCTTGTTTGATGCTGCCCCAACCAAAAAGAGGATGATTATTTGCAGTCCTGCAAGGGACTGACTGGTTTTGCTTTAGGTGAGACACAACACGAAGGCAGTTAAGGCCAGAGAGTGAAATCAGTGGAGTATCAGATGACCTATATTTTAAATAAAAGTCAAGAAAGCTGCCATACATTTGTTGTAGTGATATCAGCAACTTTTACAAATAAGAAGGTGACCAAATATTTCTCCTCTAAGTTTTCTAGCAGGTCTCTACTCAAGCTGAGACGTGGCTGACAGACACTGAGCTATAGAGTGAATTCTAAACTAAAAAGCAGGATGCTTCCCTACAAGAAAAACTCATCTCTCATTGCAGGAAAAAACAAATTTGGGAGTTTTGAGATGGCTCAGGGTGGAGAGGTTTGCATTCTGTTCCCAGCTGTAACTTGCCCAAGCCCCACTGACACCCACTGCTGCACCCGAAAGATAACTTTGCTCCTAAATGTGTTTTATTTTATACCAAGTTCTGGAGTGTCCAGAACTAGCTTAAATAATGCACAACAGAGCAAAGATCCTGGAAACTTCTGGATGCTGCTGTGATACAAAGGTCAAAAGGATTTGACTGCAGTGCTAAACTAACAACTCTCCTTAATCATCCCATCTGTACCTCTTCCCTTAAGCAGAGATGAGCAAGCTGCACGTCAAAAACCTTTCTTATCCAAGACCAACAGCGCTCATTATCTCAACCAACCTCTCTCAAAACACGGGTCTCCTCCTAACTCCAGGGAGATTTGTCACATTTCCCAGGGTAATAATTAGCTAACTCAATTTGGAAGTAAGGAAAAAAGTCCTCCAGGTCAGTAAAGATCACGTAAAATAACTAATTATACATTAGAATGGAGTTACAGGCAGTTATTTCTTTGATCTCAAAGCAGGAGATAAAAAAAGAGTAGCCAAAAGTGTAGCCAAAAGCTCTAGGATGTTAAAAATAAGTTTGCATCGTTCACCAAACTTCAAAAATAAGAATACTTTGTATTGTGAATCCTTGAGATAAATTATTTCCTCCATAATACTGTCATATATGCAATGTAGCACCTATAAAACCTGAATATCTTGAGAAAAATATGAAGATACCTCTAAGAAAAAAGGGAAAGAATCAGTCTGAAGTGCTCAGGGCAGCTTTCAGCCCCAAGTCTGAAGTTTGAAACACAGAAAAGATGTTGGGAAAGGAAGTTAATACGCCTTAATGCCTTCTAAGTCCCTTGTTTCAGAACTAAATGAATGATGACAAGGCAATCAGAGGTTGCAGGGATTTCAGCAATGCAGCAGGCACAGGCTTGCCGAAGGAAAAAAACCCCAAAACAACAAACCAGAGTGATTTTATTCTTTTTGCTCCGGGGCTGAATGCCCCAGACTGACGTTTCTCAACTTATTTTCTGATGTGGCTGAAGGCAGCAAAGGGCAGGGCCCGGCGGAGGACAAAGAGGGGGGTTTTGCACGGGAGCTGCACACAATCAGCACAGACACACCTGGAAATCTCTTTTCCACAAAGCTTCTGAGAGTTAAAAAGCCTTTCTGTAATGAATTTATCAAGGACTAGCTGGAACATGATGGAAAAATTATCAATAATCTTAAATGAAGTTTCCAGATTTGGAGCATTTAAGGGGAATTATCACAACAAGCTGTTCTTCTACCTTTTGTTCCAAGATAAAAACTTTTGGGCTTCTTTTTGGCTTTTTTGATGCAGAGTACATTTGCTTCTGACAAGAAAAACTTAATTTGATTGGATTTGGACATGCACTGATTCTTTTCTATTTAACCCCATCAGGCAAAATGCTCTCTTCATCAAATTAAGGCTGCTTTCCTTACCACCACAGCCCTCACTCTTGCTCAGACCAAGTATTTCCTGCACCACAACCTCCAAAACCAGAACGCAGCCCGGAGAAGTGGGGTTCAGCCTTCCTGGCACAAAACGAGGGGGTTTCCTCACATCTCCCTTTGCGCTGGACCCTCTGAGGACACAGGAAGCCAACCTCCCTCATGCCACCTACGTGAGTTAAGCCAAACGTGTAGAAGGCCAAGAGAAACCCTGAAGATAAGACTCGGTCGCTGTGTGGCACTTGTTGGACAGACCCCGAGCCCAGGGTCACCCCAGGGCCTGTCCAGCCCCACACACTGCATCAGGGGAGGCTTTTCCTCAGGGTTTTCCCGGCCTGGCACCCACCTTGCTGAGGCAGACGTCCACGGCAGGCTCCCGGAGGCGCACGGTGGCCTTGCCCTCCTCCACAAAGCGGGTGAAGAACCGCTCGATGTTCTCCTGCACCTGCGGGACAGAGCCGGGACATAAAATCATCACAGAATGGTTAGAGTTGGAAGGGACCTTAAAGATCATCCAGTTCCAACCCCCTGCCCTGGACAGGGACACCTCCCACCAGAGCAGGTTGCTCCAAGCCCCATCCAGCCTGGCCTTGAACCCCTCCAGGGATGGGGCATCAACAGCTTCTCTGGGCAACCTGTTCCAGTGCCTCACCACCCTCATAGTGAAGAATTTCTTCCTGAGATCCCATCTAAATCTCCCCTCTTCCAATTTAAAACCATTCCCCCTTGTCCTGTCACTCCACTCCCTGACCAAGAGTCCCTCTCCAGCTCTCCTGGAGCTCCCTTCACATCCTGGAAGGGGTTCTAAGGTCTCCCTGGAGCCTCATCTTCTCCAGGCTGAACCCCTCCAGCTCCCTCACCCTGTCTCCAGGTGCTCCAGCCCTCGGAGCATCCCTGTGGCCCTCCGCCGGACCACCAGCGGGCCCACCACCGACCCACACCCCGGTTCCCCCCCTTCTCCGCCCCTGTCCCCACCTTGTACCGAGCCCCGACGCGGTCCCTGGCGGTGCAGACCATCAGGTAAACCCCGCCGCCGCCACAGCCGCCCGGGCGGCCGAGGGAGAGGAGGGCCCTGGTGCCGCGGCCGCGTCCCCGCAGCCCGCAGGTGGGCAGGAGGCGGCTGATCACCTCCACCTCGCACTGCAACCGCATCGCCCCCCGCACCGCCGCCGGACAACCGACCCGGGGGCCCGCCGCTCGCTCTTCGACGAGGTGCCCTGCCGCTTCCCTTCCCCGGGCAGGGGCGGAGGGGCTGGCCGGGCGGGAAGGGAGCCGGCAGCACCGGCACCACAGGCAGCCCCAGTGAAGGGGCCTCGCCGCCGCGCTGCGCGCAGGCGTCCCCGGAGGGAAGCGGTTGGCTGGGCCCGGCTGGGCGGGAAGGGAAGGGGAGATACGGAAGAGCTGAGGGGATACTGGTTGTGAGGGGACGTGGAGGGGCTGAGTAGCAATGAGGAAAGCCGAGGGGATGGTGGGTGTGAAGGGACATGGGGGAGCTGAGGGGACAAGGAGTGTGAGAGGCCGTGGAAGAGCTGAGGGGACGGCTAGTCTGAGGGGACATGGAAGAGCTGAGGGGACGGTGGGTGTGAGGGGACGTGGGGGAGCCAAGCAGCTATGAAGGAGCTGAGAGGATGGGGTGTGTGAGGGGCCATGGAAGGGTCAAAAGTATGGTGGGTGGGAGGTGACATGGAAGAGCTGAGGGGATAGAGTGTGTGAGTGGCCATGAGAAAGCTGAGGAGATAGTGGGTGTGAGGAGCCATGGGGAAGCCGAGCAGCCATGGAGGAGCTGAAGGGACACTGGGTGTGAGGAGCCATGGAGGAGCTGAGTGGCCGTGAGGGAGCTGAGGGGATGGTGGCTGCGAGGGGCCATGGAGGAGCTGAGGGGGCTGGAGGTGTGAGGGGACGTGGGGGAGTTGAAGGGACACGGAGTGTGAGGGACCATGGGGGAGCTGAGCAGCCATGAAGGAGCTGAGGGGATGGAGTGTGTGAGGGGACACGGGAGCAGCCAGACTTCATCCCACGCCTGGACCACACAATTTATTTTTTCTTTATCCTATCTAAACACGTCAGGCAGCTTCATTTATTAGAGCATAAGGATGAGTTTAAAAGGCAGCGTTTTACCCAAAGCCTTGGAAATTCCTCCTGGAGCTTCTGATGCTTGTAGGTTTTGCCTGGTGTGTAATCCAATGCAGTTTAGTGGCTTGTTGGTTATTTTTCCAGTGGTCCAAATTCCCTGTACACTGTATTCCAGCAATTAGAGGTGTATTTCTCAGAAAGCTCAAGCATCTTCATTTTCTTTTACCTGGCTCCGAGTCGGCCTCGTTATTTCCTCAGCACAGGGCCCGGGCCGCGGCCTGCTCTGCCCTGGCATGTAATCCAATGCAATTTAGTGTGTTTTTTTCCTCAGTTAGAGGTGTATTTCTCAGAAAAACTCAAACCTCGACATCTTTTATCCGAGTAGTCTCCCTATTTTCCTGAGCACAGGCCGCGGCCTGCTGTTCCCCGCCCGGCCGGTAGGAGGCGGTAGCGGGGCAGCCCTGAGGGGAAGGAAAAAGGCGGGAAGGGGTGGGAGGAGAAAGGTTTGGGCGGCTGTGAGGGGAAATAAAGGGAAAAAAAATAAAGGGGAAGGTAAAAAAATAAAAGGGAAAGAAAAAAAATAAAGGAAGATGAAAAAATATAAAGGACGATGAAAGAAAGGGGACTAAAAAGGAGCCCGCGTCCCTTTGCTGCCCAGGCTGTGCCCTACCCGGCCGGTAGGAGGCGGTAGTGGGGGACCTCTGAGGCGAAGGAAAAAAGGCGGGAAGGGGCGGGAGGAAAGGGGTTTGGGCGGTTGTGAGGGGAAATAAAGGAAAAAATCTAAAGGGGAAGGGAAAAAAAAGAGGACGATGAAAGAAAGGGGACTAAAAAAGGAGCCCGCGTCTCTCTGTGTTGCCCAGGCTACGCTGCAGTGGCTATTCACAGGCGCGATCCCGCTACTGANTCGCCTCCTAAGCTGGTTCTATGCCTCCCCTTCATTCCTCTCCCCGTGCCGCCTCTTCGCTCCCCGCCGCGCCGCCATTACATGAGGCCTTGTGGCCTGCTGCTTACTCTCTGGCTCAGAAGGATGTAAGGGNTCTTTTATCCGAGTAGTCTCCCTATTTTCCTGAGCACAGGCCGCGGCCTGCTGTTCCCTGCCCGGCCGGTAGGAGGCGGTAGCGGGGCAGCCCTGAGGAGAAGGAAAAAGGCGGGAAGGGGTGGGAGGAGAAAGGTTTGGGCGGCTGTGAGGGGAAATAAAGGGAAAAAAAATAAAGGGGAAGGTAAAAAAATAAAAGGGAAAGAAAAAAAATAAAGGAAGATGAAAAAATATAAAGGACGATGAAAGAAAGGGGACTAAAAAGGAGCCCGCGTCCCTTTGCTGCCCAGGCTGTGCCCTACCCGGCCGGTAGGAGGCGGTAGTGGGGGACCTCTGAGGCGAAGGAAAAAAGGCGGGAAGGGGCGGGAGGAAAGGGGTTTGGGCGGTTGTGAGGGGAAATAAAGGAAAAAATCTAAAGGGGAAGGGAAAAAAAAGAGGACGATGAAAGAAAGGGGACTAAAAAAGGAGCCCGCGTCTCTCTGTGTTGCCCAGGCTACGCTGCAGTGGCTATTCACAGGCGCGATCCCGCTACTGACCGGCACGGGAGCTTTGACCTGCTCCGTCTCCGACCTGGGCCGGTTCACCCCTCCTTAGTCAACCTGGTGTGCCCCGGCTCCCCGGGGCTCACCATATTGATGCCGGCCTTAGCGCGGACGCCCGCTCGGCATAGCGCACTGCAGCCCAGAACTCCTGGGCTCAAGCGATCCGGCGGGCTCAGCCTCCCGCAGTAGCTGGGACTACAGGCGCGCGCCACCGCGCCCGGCGCTCTGCCCCCCGCCCGCCGCCGCCTCTACTGCCCTCGCGCCGCTGACGTCACGCGAAGCGGGGCGGAGCCTCGCTGAGGGGAGGGTTGATGAGGGTGAGCGCCGGCCGCCATCTTCCTCTCCCGCCCCCGGCTGGCAAGCAGGCAGCATGGGTCACCAGCAGCTCTACTGGAGCCACCCCAGGAAATTCGGCCAAGGGTCCCGGTCGTGGTTAGTACGCCTCTCCTCCATCGTCTGCTCGCCTCCTAAGCTGGTTCTATGCCTCCCCTTCATTCCTCTCCCCGTGCCGCCTCTTCGCTCCCCGCCGCGCCGCCATTACATGAGGCCTTGTGGCCTGCTGCTTACTCTCTGGCTCAGAAGGATGTAAGGGTGGAAGGGGCCTCTGGAGACCATCCGGACCACCCCCCCAGGAGCCGGGGTCCTCCTGGAGAGGGTCCTCATGTTTTCATATTAGAATGCTGTGGGCTTGGGAGGAGTCTTTAGAGATCATTTAGTCTGGGTCCACCCGGAGCGGGTCCTCCTCATGT
>VXBW01001988.1:795537-838452 GCA_013400375.1 Thinocorus orbignyianus | reverse complement strand
TCTGGAGATCATCTAGATCAACCCCTGCCAGAGCAGGTCCTCCTAGAGCAAGTCCCACAGGAACGTGTCCGGGGGGTTTGAACGCCTCCAGAAAGGGAAGCTCCCTCACCTCTCTGGGCAGCCTCTGCTAGGCCTCTGATACCCTCACAGGGAAGAAGTTCCTCCACGTGTTGAGATGGAACTTCTTATGTGCAAGTTTGTGCCTATTTCTTCTTGCCTATTTCATCTTCACTAAAAAACCCCTGTCCCCATTCACTCTACACCCACCCTTGAAGTATTTCTAGCTGTTGATCAGCTCCCCCCCAGCTTTCTCCAGCCTGAAAAACCCCAAGTCCCTCAGCTTTTCCTCCTGAGAGAGACCCTCCAGGCCTCTCATCACCTTGGTGGCCCTCTGCTGTACCCTCTCTTTCTCTCTTCTCCCGTCACAGCCGTGTCTGCTCCAACCGCCACGGCCTCATCCGCAAGTACGGCCTGAACATGTGCCGGCAGTGCTTCCGCCAGTACGCCAAGGATATCGGATTCATCAAGGTGAGGACCAGGGCCACGTGGGAGGGGTGGGACTGCTCATTCCCGCTGGTATATCTGCCCTTTCTTTCCCTCTCTTACAGCTGGATTGAGCGCCGGGAGGATGAGGCTGTCTCCAGAGGTTCTCTGACATGTGGAGGGTGTCTCAGCACAGCCATGCTCAATAAATAATCTCCCTTACCCAACTGATGCCTGCGTGTTTGCTTTTTATCAAAGTTCTGGTGGCTGCAGGGGCTTCCACCCCGCTCGTGGTGGCCCTTTCAGAGGGGTGGATGCTTCCTGGTGGACAGTGTGACGTAGAAAATGGGGATGTGAGAGTTTGTGTGTGGTGCAGAGCTGTACCTCAAACTTTACAGGTGTGTTTCTCAGAAAAGGATTGTTTTTAAGTTGAAAGAGGGTGGATTCAGGCCAGATACAAACAAAAAGTGGTGGTGAAACCTCTCAGGTTGCTCAGAGTGGTGGGAGATGCCCCATCCCTGGAGGGGTTCAAGGCCAGGTTGGATGGGGCTCTGGTGGAAGATGTCCCTGCCTGTGGCAGGGGAGGTGGGACTAGGTGGGCTTTGAAGGTCCTTTCCCATCCAAACCATTCTGTGGTCTCAGGGAAAATGTGTTGGTTTCATCTCAAGAGCTGCTGCTGTGGCTTTGTTGTGAGGGGGCTGAACCCACAACTACAGGCAGCTCCTCTGGCTGGGGGCAGCCCCGTGTGGCACCTGGGGACGTGGTTTTGGGGGTCCCCTGGGGAGCTTTGGGGAGCTCAGCCTTGCCATGGCTGGAGGACACAGGTGGGTCTGTCACCACATGAGAGTGGTTAAACTCCTGGTTCCCAGCTGGAACAGCAGCAGTGTGAAGGTGAACTATGCCAAATAAACTTAGTATATGCTAAATAAAATGCTAATTTATTATTAATCACCAAAGAAATTCATTAATTTATAAATATTACCTTTCCAGTTTCTACTCCTGGATGGAGTTGAGCCCTCTGGAGTGGGGTGTGCTTGGCTTCAGTATTTGGGAAAAAAAACAGAAAACATGTAACTTTTTCTATCCAATTACTGGTTTTATCATGTGAGGAGGTTCTTATGGGCTGCTCCCAACCTGCAGCAGAGTGTGGAGCTTGGAATGCTGCAGAGGAGCTGGTGGCACTCCATGAAGCTTGTGTGAAGCAGGGATGTCACCCTGTGGCTAAGAAGTGTGTGGTCTCCTGTGGTGCAACAAGAAGAGCAGGGCCAGTAGGTGGAGGGCTCTGTCCTGGTGAAGCTACAGCTGCAGTGCTGGGGCCAGTTCTGGGTTCTCCAGTTCCAGAAGGATGGGGAACTGCTGGAGAAAGTCCAGTGGAGGCTACAGTGATGATGAGGGACTGGAGTATCCCTCTTAGGAGGAAAGGATGAGGGACTTGGGGCTTTTTAGTCTGGAGAAGAGAAGGCTGAGAGGGGACCTCATCAGTGCTGAGGAATATCTAAAGGGTGGGTGTCAAGGTGACGGGGCCAGACTCTTCTCGGTGGTGCCCGGTGACAGGAGAAGAGGGAATGGGCACAAATTTGAACATAAGAAGCTCCATCTAAACACGAGGAGGAACTTCTTCCCTGTGAGGGTGGCAGAGTCCTGGCAGAGGCTGCCCAGAGAGGTGGGGGAGTCTCCATCTCTGGAGACATTCAAACCTTGCCTGAACTTGTTCCTGTGGGACCTGCTCTGGGTGGACCTGCTTTGGAAGGAGGTTGGAGTAGATGATCTCCAGAGGTCCCTTCCAACCCCTGCCAGCCTTGGATTAGGGCTCCATGGGCAAGGATAACTGGGTAGAAACATGAAATCAGAGGAAAGGATGTTATTTTTACTCCATACTATTTTAATATTCCTCTTAAAAACTGCCCAATAACAATAATTAAACCTCAAATTTCCCCAGCTTGGGGTGAAAATCCCATTTTGTTTCTTCCCAAAGCTGGGGGTTCCATGCTCCAAAGGGGCATGGATGCGAAGCTGGAACTTGTTTGGAAGCCAAGTGATTTATAAAGAGCTGCTGATTCCCTCCAAAACCGGATAGAATTGGAATAGTCTTTGAGGACTTTGCATTGATAGTGAACAGATAATGTGGTTTTTCCTGCAGGGAAATAATGGGGATGACTTGGAGCCAAGTAAAAGAGGCTGATACTTGAGCTTCCTGAGAAATACACCTCTGGAATAGAGTTTACAGGGATTTGGACTGTTGGAAAAAAAACCCAAAACAACCACCAAATTGCATTGGATTATGCACCAGATAAAATTTACCCTTCCCGCCTTTTTCCTTCCCCTCAGGGCTGCCCCGCTACCGCCTCCTACCGGCCGGGCGGGGAACAGCAGGCCGCGGCCTGTGCTCAGGAAAATAGGGAGACTACTCGGATAAAAGATGTCGAGGTTTGAGTTTTTCTGAGAAATACACCTCTAATTGAGGAAAAAAACACACTAAATTGCATTGGATTACATGCCAGGGCAGAGCAGGCCACGGCCCGGGCCCTGTGCTGAGGAAATAACGAGGCCGACTCGGAGCCAGGTAAAAGAAAATGAAGATGCTTGAGCTTTCTGAGAAATACACCTCTAACTGATGAAATAGAGTTTGCAGGGGATTTGGACCACTGGAAAAATAACCAACAAGCCACTAAATTGCATTGGATTATGCACCAGATAAAATCTACAATCAGCAGAGGCTCCGGGAGGAATTTGCAAGGCTTTGGGAAAACACTGGCATTTAAACTCATCCTTACGCTCTAAAAAATGAAGCTGCCTGATGTGTTTAGATAGGATAAGGAAAAAATAAATAAATTGTGTGGTCCAGGTGTGGGCTGAAGTCTGGCTGCTGCCCGTGGAAGGTGCTGGAGACTGTTCCTCTGTGCTGGTGGGTCACCCCACGCCCCCTCTGCAGGTCCCCATGGTGGCACTTGGTGACGTTCTGCTTTGAGCCACACGGGAACAACTTCTCCTCCAGTGATTTTACTTTTCGCTCAGGAAAACTGCGCTTTTGGGAGAGTCCAGTGACTGAAGTGGTGGAAATGTTGACTTTACAGCCAGCTCTGGGGTGCAGGTCCAAGGTCTCGGGTGTTTCCAGCTCCCCAGGTGTGAGGATGAGGAGGGGTGAGACCTGGGCACTTGACCCAAGCTGCCACTGGGGTGATTTCATACCATGAATGTCACATTTAATAGAAATTAGAAGGTTTGTTGAGGAGTTCTCTCTCTCTCTCTCTGTCCCTCGATGGCTGCCATCCTGAGAACTCCTTGTCCCTGAGCCCTTCCTCCCGCAGCTGCAGTGCTGGCAGGGTCCCACCTTGGCTGTCCCTTCGGGGAGGACACGGCCCCCTGGGGTGGGATGGGGACAGCCCTTGGGTGCTTTATATTGGTGTTGGGTCACTGGGAATTAACTCTTTAAATGACAACAAACTGTTGTGGGTTCCTCAAACCACAACAGCGATGCTCTGGGGTGATGTTTCTCCAAGAGTGACTTTGGGCAGGGTCTGACATAGGTTCTCCACCCCCCCCTCCCTCCATCCATCCCTCCCTCCATCCCTCCATTCCTCCATCCCTGTGTTTGGGCATTTCCAGCTACAGTCCGTGAGGGATTTTTGCTGTCCGTGGGCTGGTGTGACGTGACTCCAGGGTGTGTGGCTGAAGACCCAGCGTGGCAGCCGGTGCCTGTGTGCAGAAGCTAGATGGCACAGTGCGACCGTGCTTTGCTGCCATCGGCTGCAGGAACAAGCGACTTTTCTCCCTAAACCACAGGACGGAGGGGTTTTGTCCTGCGGGTGCCCTGTTCTTGCTCGTTTTTGGGAAATCTCTGGGTTTTGGATGCTTGCTCCCGCACCAGTGCTGCGCGGCAGGGTTGGGGCAGAGCCGCGGGCTGTCCTTTGTTGTCCTCAGCTCCTGTGTGGCTGTGGAGGTGTCACGGGTGTCACAGCAGAACCAAAATGCCAGTTCTTGCCTTTCCCATCCTTCGGGGCTTTTCTTCTTTCTTTTTTTCCTTTATTTTTCTCCCATTTTTCTCTTCCCCCCCCCCTTTTTTTTTCTTTTAATTTTTCCCTTTCCCTTCTTTTTCCGTTTCCCTTCTTTTTCCGTTTCCCTTCCCCTCCCTTTTTTCTTTTTTCTTTTTTCTTTTTTCTTTTTTCTTTTTTCTTTTTTCTTTTTTCTTTTTTCTTTTTTCTTTTTTCTTTTTTCTTTTTTCTTTTTTCTTTTTTCTTTTTTCTTTTTTCTTTTTTCTTTTTTCTTTTTTCTTTTTTCTTTTTTCTTTTTTCTTTTTTCTTTTTTCTTTTTTCTTTTTTCTTTTTTCTTTTTTCTTTTTTCTTTTTTCTTTTTTCTTTTTTCTTTTTTCTTTTTTCTTTTTTCTTNCCTTTTTCCCCCCCTTTTTCCCCTTTTTCTTTCTTTCTCCTTTTCCCTTTTTTTCCTTTTTCTTCCTCTTCCCCTTCCCCTTCTTCTTTATGCTAGCCCCCAGACACCATGTACTTTGGTAAAACAGAGATTTCTCCCCCCTTGTTTCTGTGGGTGGCCGGTGCTGATGCTGAGATAACTCTGTCTCCTTGTTGATCACTTTATTTGCTCCTTTGGCACCCTCTGCTGCTAAATCTGCCCCGTTCCTGGGCCGGGCTCCTCCTCTGGGTGTTTAATTTCAGGATGAGATGAAGATCTAGGAAACCCCAGGTGGGTGGGGAGTAGAAATGCTTCTAAATCAAACATTTCCAGAGCCTGGCAGGAGGCAGCAGGGGCTCCCTGATTCTCGCTGCTCGTTGGGAGCGCCTGTTCACGGCAGACACTCTTTATTTATGGCCTGTAAAATCTATTTCAATCAAATAATTTCCATAACTGAATATTTATGCCAACATCACATCCACTGTGTGCTCCTTGACTAAACTGAAGACTATTTATTTGGTTATGAATGTTTAGCACTTGCTTACTGCTAAAACTGCTTTAAACAAACTTAAAAATCAATCGATGTCTTCCCCCTTGGTGGGATTTCCACTGTATTTGAGACTTGCTGGGCAGCACATAGTATTTTATTCTAATTTCAGCTCAAATAGCTGAAATATTTATTCCCAATATTTAGAATCATAGGATGGTTAGAGTTGGAAGGGACTTCACTCTCTGCTCTGGGGGTCTTTGCCTGTTCAGCGCCGTCGCCTTCACGTGCTCTTCTCCATCCTCCTCCTCCTCTTGTGCCGGCAAAAAACTGGGGTTTTGTACAGAAAAAAAAGGTGAGAATTTTAACTAGGCCTCCACATCCCCTCCTAACCAAACACCTGGGATCCTGGCGTGTCTGCAGTGCCTTCTGATTGCTTAATTAATTCTTTTTTTAATTTTGCTTCTCCGTTAACTCCTCTGCAAGGATGGGAAAAAGCCATCACCTCCCTTGGAACAGTGAAAACCACCAGCCAGCCCCCACCTGGGGGCTTAGCTCTGCTCAGGACCACTTTATGTTCAGCAGAATTTCTTGAAGATCTAGGAACAGGGATATATACTCGTGTTTTGAGGTGTTATTTATCACTGCTTTGATTGCCTATACCCTGGGTATGCACTGTACAAACCTGTGGCAAATAAATGGTCTGTGGCTTGGAAGAGCAGAAAATCCTTGGGAATTATTCCCTGAGTTGATGGCATCTTGTCTGCAGGGCCGGTGTGCTCACACCAGCCCTAAAACTCCCTTATGTTTCCTCTGCTCCTTCCCAGAGTTTGATGTAAGGTGTCACAGCAGCCGGTGACACAAAATTGATGCCCAGCTTCCTTCTCCCAGGCCTTCATCTCAGCATAGAATCATGGAATGGTTTGGGTTGGAAGGGGACTTAAAGATCATCCAGTTCCAGCCCCCTGCCCTGGGCAGGGACACCTCCCACCAGAGCAGGGTGCTCCAAGCCCCGTCCAGCCTGGCCTTGAACCCCTCCAGGGATGGGGCTTCCATAACTTCTCTGGACAACCTGTTCCAGTGCCTCACCACCCTCACAGCAAAGAACTTCTTCCTAAGATCCAATCTAAATCTCCCCTCTTCCAATTTAAAACCATTACCCCTCGTCCTGTCACTAGACTTCCTGACCAAGAGTCCCTCCCCAGCTCTCCTGGAGCTCCCTTCAGATCCTGGAAGGCTGCTCTCAGGTCTCCCCGCAGCCTTCTCTTCTCCAGGCTGAACAGTCCCAGCTCCCTCAGCCTGTCCTCACAGCAGAGCTGCTCCATCCCTCTGATCATCTTGGTGGCCCTGCGCTGGACCTGTTCCAACAGTTCGATCCTCGGGTGACAGTGGATGGGGTGACCCTTTGGGTGACCAGCAGAGAGGAGAAGTTCAGAGGGGCTTTGTGGTTGCTCCCAGCCTCTTTGAAAACATACTGCCTGCAGGAGGCAACTTTTAATTACTTCAAAATAAACACATATCTCTGGCATTTTTTGGCTTTGATGAGTGGATTTCTTCTCCACAGAGGGATGAAGCAAACCCAGGAAATAACACTCGGTGGTGGCTGTAGCTGGATGGCTGCAACTGGAAAGGTCTCGGGGTGTCTGGAGGGAAAGGGCTGGATTGATTTATGAATTTAACAAGCCTGGCTGGGTAGGGAATCATGCCTGGATGGTTTTAAAGTCGGGAAGAGATATTAATCAAAATTAAGGCTGCTCTAAGAAGGTATCTGAGCCAGCGGGCCGGTTGCTGGCTAATTGATTACACAACTAAAGCAGGGCTGTCCCTACTGAGATGGTCAAAGGACAGCTTGGATGGGGGGGTCTTGAGGTTTCGAGCCAGATGGGGAAGCAGAGGGTTGGAAAAAAGGTGTAATGAGGAATCATAGGAGTGGGTCCCATTGATTAGGCTGCGTGAGAAGGGAGAGAATGATTAATAGAAAGGGGTAAATGAGAAGCAGCAGTGACATTTCCACAGCCACAGCCTGAAAGCACAGGTCAGAGCTGCCTGGGCAGGGAGGGAACATCATCAGCAGAAAAAAACATGATTTTGGGGGCAAAAGCCCATCCTTTGTACTGTGGGGACCGGCCCAGCCAGGGGTGAGTGTGTAAAAAGCCGTGTTGGCAGCTGTGGTGTCCCACTAGGCTGCTCCCTCACCTTTACTGCTGTGTTAATTGTCACACTGATGGAAAATGCCTTGATGGGGCTGCCTCCCACCCTGCTGCGGCTCACCCAAGGCTTTTCCAAACCCTGCTTTCTGCCCGTTGCATTGTGTGGTGAAGATCAGCCTCAAAACCCTGTTATTTTAGGAGAAAATTGGATCTGCTCTTCTCTGCCTTGCTTCCAGCTGGGATGAACGCCATGCTTTGCCCAACGGGGTTGGACATTCTGTTGCCCTTGGTGGTCTTCACGACTCTGGACGTTTCCCTGTGGTCTGGGAGGTACACACACAAAAGCAGGGATGCCAAATTGACCTCCTTCCATGCCCTGAACTCTTGCAACACTGCAAATACACTGGGAGGTCTTACTGCATATCTCCACATCTTTTGGACCCACTGGAAGGAGGTGGATATGGATTAGTGGAGCTCCCTGTGTGACTTCCCAGTGAAGGCTCCATATTTCTCCAGGTGTGGTCGGGCATTAACTGTTCCTGTTGCTTTGGACCTGAAAAAAGTCCTGTTGGTGGTCTTACAGGGTCAGCTACGGAGATCTGGGCGTTCGAGAAGTTTCCCAAAGCTCTACAGGCTTGAGTGCTCCCCCAAACCAAGCCAAAGCCCTTGTAGTAAAATTTACTTGAACTTCGTATTTGATGTCACGGCTCCCCAAGACTCCAGGCTCCTTCACATGATGAGTTTTGCAATTAAATTAAATCTTAGCTGTGCTGAAGCCACGTTTCCTTCTCAAGATTTGGCCAGCCACCCATGGCCTTCCTCAAGGGTCCCCAAACCCAGTGCCTGCACCCACATCTGAGGACTTTGGTGGCCTTCCTTTGGGGTGGCATGCTGGCAGCTGTGGCAAGGCTGTGTCCTGGGTTAAAATCAGTCTCTGAGATGCAGGTTCTACAGAGTGAGATGCTTCTGTCCTGCAAGAATGTTTGTCCTAGACTCTGCTGCCATCAGTTTTTGCAGGGATACCGAGTGAATGGTGGATGTTTCCTTGAATGTAGGGGATGAATGGAGAATGTTCAGAAGCAGGGGTTGAAGGACACTGGGAAATGCTCACTTTCTGCCATTTCAGCCTGGAGAAGAGAAGGCTCCAGGAAGACCTTTGAGCAGCCTTCCAGTATCTGAAGGGAGCTCCAGGAGAGCTGGGGAGGGACTCTTGGTCAGGGACTGGAGTGACAGGACGAGGGGTAATGGTTTTAAATTGGAACAGGGGAGATTTAGATGAGATATTAGGAAGAAGTTCTTTGGTGTGAGGGTGGTGAGGCACTGGAACAGGTTGCCCAGGGAAGCTGTTGATGCCCCATCCCTGGAAGTGTTTATGGCCAGGCTGGATGGGGCTTGGAGCAACCTGCTCTAGGGAGAGGTGTCCTTGCCCATGGCAGGGGAGTTGGAACTTGATGATCTTTAAGGTCCCTTCCAACTCTGACCATTCTGTGATTCTATGATTCTGTGATTTCTGACAATGTCACAAGTGCAAGGTGCCCCTTGAGGTGGGTCATTGCTTCTTTTGCACGTGCAGGCAAAGGAACTGTGAGTACGAGTGAAAACCTGGGTGCTTAGAGACCAGCTCGATGAGACCTGCTGCTTTGCAGGTGCTGAGCTCCTGGAGGCACTTTTGCAGCTTCCCTGGTTGTTTGCAATGGTTTTATTCCTCATGCAGCACCTCCTAGAGTCATCTTGTCCTGGTCCCTCCCAGCTGTAAATGGGACGATATCTATGGGGGGTTTCTCCTGCCTTTTCCTGCACAGCTCTTTGGTGGGTCTGGTGGTTTTGCCTCTCAAACGCGGTGTTCTCACCGACTTTGAAATGACCTCCCCCCTTTTTCCCTTCCTCTTCAGTCACAGCTCAGGCATAACTCAATGAGATCAATAGTTGTGAAAACAAGAGAAGGATGGATCCTCCGTGTGTGCATCCACAGAGAGAAGTGCTGCGTTGGCTCTATTTCCCTGCAGCTCAGCTTCCAGCCCAGTTGTCCATCTTCCCAAGGAGATAACTCTGCATTCTTCAGCCTTTCCTGGCAGGAAAGCTGCTTTGACACTGGCTCCATCAAAGCTGCTCCAGTAAATTCATCAGTCTCCATTGAACCACGGCACCCATACTCATGGACCGTTCTCTTGGATAAGGCAGAAGACCAGGTGTAGTCCAGCAGTTTTGAAACAAAACTCGTTTTCAAGCATCCATAACTTTTTTTGGGCAAAGGCACAAGAGGGAGATTAAGAATCCTTTAGGAGCTGAGAGGGAGATGGATGGTGACCACCTCAGCATCAGCCTAGGAGTGGCGTGACCAGGATGTGCCGGGGTGAGCCACCCCTTGCTGTGCTCCCATCAATCTTCTCGCTGCAAAATACCAAATACCAAGAGAAGACCAAGTACCTGAGCATGGAGATACCTTCAACCCCTCTTTCTCACACTCTTCTTGCTCCCAAAGGAGTTACCCACCTTCCAAAGCCACTGGAGTCATTCTCCTTGCTAGAATAAATGACGAGGATCAGAGCCAGCTGCTCAGTTCATGCTAAAATCACAGGGAGAGGAGAGCGGCCACTTTGGTCCTCACTGACCTTGAAAACCAAGCTGGAGAGTGCAGCCTCCCATTTCTTACTGCTCCCTGGAATTAGTGGGATGAGGTCAGCCTGTAGCACTAATTCACTTTGCTCTTAACTCATTTCATTACATTACAGGAGAGCATCGCGCCCGGCGAGTGTGATCCGCAGTGCTTTTCTCCTCTTGTCTTTGCTTTGGTCATAAATTAAATAAGCTGCTGTCATTTTCCAACTATAAAGATTGATTTTTTCTTTTTTTTTTTTCCAAACTATACCGAGGCAAGCCATGTTGATTTATACATCTTTAAGTTGTCTCTGCAGCTGGTTGTTTTGTTGGACCTCCAGCTGGCTGCTTTCTCCTTGTCCCCGTGCTCTCAGGCGGCAGGCTCTCGGGGAAGAGATGTGAAGTCCTGCCATCTCCTGCTGTGAGAAGCACACATGGACATGGGATGGACACTCCTGTGAATATCAAACCTAGAGCTCAAGACAACAGGGCACTGTCCCTTCCAGGGACAGGACGAGGCTTGCTCATGTGTGGTGCTGGTGTCTGTCCACGTTGGCTGCATGGTTGGGTGATCTCGTCCCTGTCGCGAGCAGGGAGAAAGCAAGGTAGCTCGTTGCCCAAAATGCAGCATCCAAACCAACCCAAGCTGGGTGGAATCCGTCTTCTGAGCTGACTGTTGAAGTTGCCTGTGTGCAACACACGGATTCAGTATTTGAAGCATGATAATCATCCAAAAGAACATGCCTTGGATTTAAAGGCTGGTGGTTGGTTTCAAAATTGAGCTCATCCATGAAGGTGGTGTTGAAAGCTGTTCTTGGTTGTGAGTGACAGGCTCTGGCTCCATTTCCTCTTGTCCCATCAGATGTTCCTTGGGAGAAGAGACAAACCCCTCGGCTACACCCTCCTTTCAGGGAGTTGTAGAGAGTGAGAAGGTCTCCTCAGCCTCCTTTTCTATAGGCTGAACACCCTCAGCTCCTTCAGCTGCTCCTCACAAGACTTGTTCTCCAAATGAACATGCATCACCAATGGAGGGGGACTCTTTGTCAGGAAGTCTAGTGATAGGACAAGGGGTAACAGTTTTAAATTGGAAAAGGGGAGATTTAGATTGGATATTAGGAAGAACTTTGCTGTGAGGGTGGTGAGACCCTGGCCCAGGTTGCCCAGAGAAGCTGTGGCTGCCCCATCCCTGGAAGTGTTTAAGGCCAGGCTGGATGGGGCTTGGAGCAACCTGCTCTGGTGGGAGGTGTCCCTGCCCATGGCAGGGGGGGGGAACTTGGTGATCTTGAAGGTCCCTTCCAACTCTGACCATTCTGTGATTCTATGAATCACTGATGACAAATCATATGCCATCAAGGTTTTTTTCTTCTTTCTGAACAAGCAGAGGGTTGTGGGGGGAGACCCTTCATGGGTGTGGGTTACCTCTGCCAGGTTCCCGTGGAGGACCCACATGCTGTGCTGGGTGTAGCAGTGATCAAGCCTTTAAGTTTGCTCAGCTCTGATGGTTTTATTTATGCATTTGTACTAAGAAAAGAAAGAAGGGCCCCGGGGTAGGTGGTCAGGGAGATGGTGACCCCTTTGTCACAGGAGGTTTTTGAGACAGGTCAGATGAAGATCTCATGGGAACGACTCGATGAAGTTGATTGTGGCTGGGGAAGTGGATGAGCTCAGTAACTTCTTGATCACCTTCAGCCCCGTGGATCTCTCTAGTGAGATCCCCTACTCCCTGCGCTCAGCTCGTTTCCCAAAAAAACACTTTAAGGCCTGGCCTTGAGGCGTTATGAAGGTGTTACTCTTTCAGAAACAATTAGGTGGCTGCTCCACCAACTCCTCATTGCAGCCATCCTAATGAACAATGAAACTTTATTGTGTTTGGAGATGTAATCCCTGGTGCTGGGGGTTGTTGTCGCTGGGCTGGGAGATGGGAAAAAAGCCCGTGGGCGCCAGGCTGCTCCTCGTCATGAAGCCCGTCCTCCGATTTGGGGGGCTCAGGTTGCATTTTAGCAGATGTAACCTACAGGGAAAGAAAAAAAATAATAAAAAAAGAAGGAAAAATATTATCAACAAAAGGGAAAGAAGATGAACTGCTTGCCTAGAGGCAACGTTGGGAGATTTTACGGATAGGGCTGTGCCTGCTGCAGTTACTCCAGTTACAGCAGGTGCCGCCGGGAGATGTGGCTCATGATATTCCAAATAAAACAGGCACCGTTTTTCATTACACCTCGGTGGTGGTAATGCTCTTCTTTTCCTTTTTTTTCCTTCTTTTTTTTTTGTCTTTTTTAAGGTGGTCCATCTGTGAGCTGGATGCTTCTGGAAGCAGCGCTGTTCTCCGTGCTCACCGAGGACTCGTTTACCTCTATTTCTGTGCAAAGTTCTTTGGCAGAGGGGGGAAAACACACCTTTCCTTCCCAGCTGGTGTTCTGGGACTGCTGGCGTTGAACTCGCCGTGGTTTGGGGATGGCTTTTGGAGCTGAACCCTCAAAATTAGGAAGTGGGGGATGGATTTCATGGGACTACGCTTTTGCCCTCTCCCTACTGCCTTGGCCACTAGAGCATGCCCTGAAGTGCCACATCTACTCGATTCTTCAATCCCTCCAGGGATGGTGACTCCACCACCTCCCTGGGCAGGCCATTCTAGTGTCTGACCACCCTCTCAGTGAAGTCATTCTTCAGACCATTCCCTCTGGTCCTTTCCTTATTCCCTTGGGAGAAGAAGCCAACACCCACTTCTCTACACCCTCCTCTCAGGTAGCTGTAGAGGGCAAGGAGGTCTCCCCTCAGCCTCCTCTTCTCCAAACTAACCATGTCCATTTCCCTCAGCCTCTCCTCACAGGACTTGTTCTCCAGACCCCTCACCAGCTTGGTGGCTCTCCTCTGGGCATGCTTCAGCACTTCAATGTCCTTCTTGGAGTGAGGGGCCCAGAAGTGAACACAGCACTTGAGGTGAGGTTTCACCCGTGCCCAGGACGGAGGCACCATCACTTCCCTACTCCTGCTGGCCATGCTATTCCTGATACAAACCAGGATGCTGTTGGCCTTCTTGGCCACCTGGGCACACTGCTGCCTCATGTCCAGCCAGCTGGCCACCAACACCCCCAGGTCCTTTTCTTCTGGGCAGCTCCAGCCACTCTGCCCCAACCTGTACCGTCTATGGGGTTGGTGTGACCCGAGTGCAGGACCCAGCACTTGGCCTTGGTGAACCTCAACCCATTGGCCTTGGCCCATCGATCCAACCTGTCCAGGTCCCTCTGTAGAACCTCCCTATTCTCAAGCATCAACGTTCCCACCTAGTTTGGTGTCATCTGCCAACTTACCAGAGCTCTTTGCTCTACGTAGGACCTGGGACACTCCGTTTCATGCATCTCCTGTATCCAAAACCCCAGCTGGGACAGATGTCATGCCAGGACATGGCTCGCAAGATCCGTATGTTCCCTGCTAGAGCTTCAGCAGCTCCTCTGGGCAAGAGAGGGAGCAGCAACACATCCCTTCAACGAACCCAGCCCGCTCCCCCCAGCGTGAGAGCAGTTTTAATCTCAACTTTGTCTTCTTGCACTTTGTTGTATTTAGAGCTTTTCTGTCATTATTTTGCTATTTTCTCAGAGGGCAACCGCTTCATCTAAATGCTGGCTAGCTGCTGCCGGGGAAGGAATATCCAACAATTTGCTTTTAAATAGCTCCCTCTTAAAAGTTAGTGGTCAGCAGAGGTGTGGATGATTGCGGGGGTTATCCAGCGCCGGGTTCCATGCTTGGAAGCTGGTGGTCGAAGGGGCTTAATTCAGCTGCCACCACAGAAAGAGAGTTTCTTTCTTTTTTTTCTCTCTTTCTTTTAAAACCCCTTTCTCCCCCAGGCATGAACTTCCCCACAAGTGCTTGTTCTCTTTGCAGCAGGAGCCCTGTGGTGCTGTATTTGCTGGGAGATGGAGACTGGGCAGCTATTTAAGCTGGTTAATATAAAGCTGCTTTTTACAGCCTCCTGGAAGAGTTACTCTGGAATAGAAACACGTAGGAAGCACAAGGTGGAGGGAGAGCAGGAAAAGGTGAAGGAGCACCTGTGAGCATCCCACGGGAAGCAGCCTTGGCACAGAATGAATCACAGAATCATAGAATGGTTTGGGTTGGAAGGGACCTTAAAGATCATCCAGTTCCAACCCCCCTGCCCTGGGCAGGGACACTCCCCACCACACCAGGTTGCTCCAAGCCCCATCCAGCCTGGCCTTGAACCCCTCCAGGGATGGAGCAGCCACAGCTTCTCTGGGCAACCTGTTCCAGGGTCTCACCACCCTCACGCCAGGTGGATATGGGATAAGGCTGGTGTTTGGTGTTAATGAGGGTCAATAATTGCTGTTGCCTGCCGGGGTGGTGGCAGAGGGGGATGTGTGTGTGTGCACCGGGATTTCAGAGATTTCTGTCCTATGTCTCACTCCCCCATCACAGCCACCTCCCACTGCTCGTGCCCAGGAGGGGCTGGAGGTGCATAAAGCCTGCCAGGAGTCCATTCTCCTCGCTGCTCAAAATATATCAAATTATTCCTGCCTGCCTCTGGTGTGGATAACCGGGATGCAGCTTTTTCCCGAGCATCCTCGCGGGCACGGAAAGAGACTGTCATTAAAGCCTCGTAATCACTCACCACAGCCCACCTAAATTCATTTCATCTATGAAAAATTATGGGAAGTGGCTCTCACAGTGATTAGCAGGGGCTCGTTGTTCGGGATAAACTCCATCTTGGGGAAAAGAAAATGCCTCTGGTGTGTTTCTCCGAGGCCGCTGCAGACGTTCCCATCAGAAGGATGTTTATTGCCTTGCTCTTTTCCTTCCTGAAAACCCCCAGCCCCGTGTGGTGAATCCTGAAGGACCTTTAGCAGCCCAGGTGGGACACCAAGCACCCCCATGGCCAACGGGGGGGATTAGTGCCCTAAAAAGCCCTTTTGGACCCCAAAAGTGATCATAGAATAGCTAGAGTTGGAAGGGACCTTAAAGATCACCCAGTTCCAACCCCCTGCCCTGGGCAGGGACACCTCCCACCAGAGCAGGTTGCTCCAAGCCCCATCCATCCTCAAATCCTTGAGGATTTCTTAAAGCTGGCTTTCAGCTGACTTTAATTCATGTTTCCAACGACCTGCAGTGCACAAGTCCTGCTCAGCAAAGGTGCAGAATCACCTCCTGATATTTTCTGTTCCCGTGCATTAACTTTGCCATCGTGGAGTTTCCTACACGATGTCTGTCCCCTCCTCCTGCCTCTGCATTCCTTTTTTTTTTCCTTTTTTTAGGCTGTTGGATAACCAGGGAGGAGATAAAAGCAGATTTATCTGCTGAGAGTGAAAACACGAATAAAAAATGCCAGCTGAGCCGTGGGGAGAGGTAAAGCAGCGCCGACAGCTCGCTCCCCTCCTCTCCCAGGAAGGCATTAAACTTTAACAAGTAAATGAAACTAAGTTTGTGAAATGGAGTTAAAATTGCATAAAGGAACATTTTCTGGCTCTGTGTTCGCTGTGATCTCAGCAAAGGGGGTGTGGGATCCGTTGCTGGTGCCAGGATGAAATCTGGATTAAACACTTAAACACTGGGTGGGAACCTGGAGAGAATCACAGAATGGTCAGAGTTGGAAGGGACCTCAAAGATCATCCAGCTCCAACCCCTCTGCCCTGGGCAGGGACACCTCCCGCCAGAGCAGGTTGCTCCAAGCCCCATCCAGCCTGGCCTTGAACCACTCCAGGGATGGGGCAGCCACAGCTTCTCTGGGAGAGCTTTGACACAACCCTGGAATCTCAGTGCAGTGGGATTTTGGGTTTCAGAAGAAGCATCCTCCATCACTCGCCAGCCCCCTGTGCCACTCCAAGGAAAGGTGGTGGGAGTTGAAGCTTGTTTTGGAAAATTGCATGGGTTTGGATTTGGGTTTGGATTTGGTTTTCTTAATTGCTTCAGTGCAGACTCTTGACACCTCACCTGAGAAAACACGCTCAAAGCATGTTCTCACAACAGCACTGCTGGGAGGATTGCTTGTCGGGTGGTGAGACCCTAGCCCAGGAGATGGAGGATGCTTCTTCTCAACCCCAAAATCCCACTGAACGGAGATTCCAGGGCTGTATCAAAGCTTTCCCAGAGAAGCTGTGGCTGCCCCATCCCTGGAGGGGTTCAAGGCCAGGCTGGATGGGGCTTGGAGCAACCTGGTGTGGTGGGAGGTGTCCCTGCCCAGGGCAGGGGGGTGGAACAGGATGATCTTCAAAGTGTCTTCCAACCCAAACCATTCCATAACTCAATGATTTCTGCCATAACGTGGTCTCCACCTTTCATCTTTCCCTTTCTTCCAGCAGTTTTTCTCTGGACACTGGTGCTTCTCCAGTATGATTTTCTCCCTGGCTCCAAATATTTTGGGGAAGCTTTGTGAAGGGGAGGCACAGATTTGAGCTGCTGGTGTGGCAGGAGCAGGGGGGACCCCAACCCACTGGGGACACCGAGCTGCTTACCTCGGCCTTTAACATCTCACCCCCGTTAACACAACCCTGTCCCTGCAGCTCTTTTGGCAGGGATTGTAACGTGATAATTAGCTCAAAATCCTTCTGCCAGGGTTTTGACAGCCCTGGCACATTTCTCTCTGTCCTGCCATAAGTAGCCAAAATGGGAAACAAGTTTGGGCAACACGGATCCGTTGGTGACGTTGGTGACAAGTGTGATGAGCCCACTGTGCCTACACAAGGTGTCTCCTAGAGAGGGCCGGGCATCACCTGGGATGTCCACCTTTTTCTAAGGGTTTTGGGCATTTTTGGAAGGGTTTTTGAATTAGTTTAAACCTGTTGATCCGTGGGATGGGGTTTTCTGGAGGAGGCAGGAGATGCAGTGGATGTCAACAGAGCTACGGAAGAGCTTGTGCTGCTCAGCCCAGTGGGGGACAGCAGTCAAGGAATCCCCCAGATGGTACCCACCATCTGCTCCAGGGGTGTTTCGTGGTTTGGCTGAAGATTTTGGGTAAAAACCCTTTTGGAAAGAGCAAATGCAGCTGGGTGGGTGCTGTTTCCACTGAAGCCTGACCCATGCCCGTCGGTGGATGGCGTTTGGCCCCCTGAGCTCCTTGGAAAAACCACAAATGCTTTGATAAATAAATCAGGAGCAGCTCTAGGGATGCATCCAGCTGTATCAAGCCATCTCTTGGGCTGGGGTTTTCAAACACACCCCTTTGTAAGACAAAAACCCGAATCCCTGCACTCCCACCTCCACCCAAACATCCTTGGGGGAGCACGGGGAAGGACGGATGCTTGGACACTTATTCCAGCTGCTTTGGTATTTATTCCAAAGCCTTTTTGGCTGGGCAGGATGCTGTCAGCTCCGTGGGTTCCTCTGGATGATGTATCCCAGCTGCCAAGGTGGGAGGGTCTGGATTTCAGGGATGAGGATGTCAGTAGATGGAGCTGTTTATTAATGTTTGCCCGTGATTTACGGTGCGGAGGGAGGCTGGGGCGCTGCGCGGAGGCTGCGGGCGTTCACAGCCCCTGGGAAATGTCCTGGCCCAGTTTAACCAGGCTTCATGGGATTGTTGGGAGCAGGNTATCCTCACAGCAGAGCTGCTCCAGCCCTCTGAGCATCTTGGTGGCCCTGTGCTGGACCTGTTCCTGTCTGTGCCTCCCTGCCCAGCTTCCCAGGAAAGCTGATGTCCTGGTTTGAGGGACGCAGGACTAATTTATCTTCCCGTAATTTTCAGTAAGTTCTCTTCTAAAACTGGGGAAAACCACACTTTTAGAAGACTCCGGTGTCTGAATTGGTGAAAATATTGACTTTATCCCCAACCCTGGGGTGCAAGTTCCAAGGTCTCAGTATTTCCAGCTCCCCAGCTGTGAGGATGAGGAGGAGCAAGACCCAGGCACTAGATCCAGGCTGCCACAGGGGCTATTTCGTACCACAAACAACACATTCCACAGAAATCAGAAAGTTTGCTGAGGACTTTGCTCTCTCGTGATGGCTGTGACCCCGAGAGCTTCCTCCTTGGGAACTTCTTGCACCTCTTCTTCATCTGCAACCAGTATTTGGGTCAGTTCAGTGTCACCCTCAGTGACACAGACACGGGACATCCCAGGGCTGGACACCTCAGGTGGCAGCAGAACCTCATTCTTTGCATCCTTTAGGTCTGTGCTCTCCTCTGTGCAGGCACCTGGGAAATTATCCCCAGCTGCCACGAGGCTGATTTTAATTTTCAAGAAATGAGCCATGAACTGTTGCAAATAATAATTTTCAATGTGAGCACCTGAGAGGCTGCTGTGGGTACCTGCCAATATATTAGTTCTATCTTAAGTTCCAACAGGCTGAAAACCAGCTTATTAGGAACACGGAGAAGAAATCTGTTGAAATCTGAGTTGAGGCAGCAGGGAAACAACAGAGGAAAACCCTTTCTAGAAGGAGGTAACCCTCCCATCCTCCTGCCTTCACTGGGGTCTTGTGGAGAGAGCTCATTTCTTCTTGGAAAAAAGCAGAAAGTTGGGAAAGTAGGAGAGGGAAACCTTAGGTGATAGAGGAAAAAAATATTAAAAATTTAAAAAAAAATAGTCAAAATGAAGAGGAAAGGCTCTGCTTTTACTTTTGCATGATCAGATATATTATTTAATTTCCTGTAGGCCAGCACAGCACTTAATTTCTGCGTATTTTTAAGTGCTTGAGTATTTTGCTTGGAATATTAATGAACTTTGGCCCCGGCTGAGGAAACCTTGAGAGTGTCTGGAATTTAAATACGTTAAAAATGCCCTGGGAGCTGCGGAACCTGAGGGTGACCCTGAGGCTGCCGGTGCTGTGCTGGCAGGGAGGGGTGGCACCACCGAGGAGAGACCTTTACGTGATGCTATAAAGTTCATTTTTGAGTCTGAAGAAGTATAGTTCATGTTCATGTTTGGATTAGTTTGGGATTGTCTTTTCCAACCAAGGCACTGGAGACTCCCTTAGAGCCACCTGAGTATCCAAAGACCACATGGAATGGGATATGATGTGGTTTTGTTGGGTATCATCAGTGCATGTGTCATTTCAGCAGCTCCTTGGACAGGCTGGTCCCCAAAGAGGTTGCTCAGGAAGGAATTCTTCACCCTGTGAGGGTGGTGAGACCCTGGCCCAGGTTTCCCAGAGAAGCTGTGGCTGCCCCATCCCTGGAGGGGTTCAAGGCCAGGCTGGAGGGGGCTTGGAGCCCAAGAAGGTCCCTCCAAAGCACTTCCCACCTGCCTGTCTTTGCCCAGCTGGTGTGGACCTCCAGCTCCAGTGGTGGGGTCACCTTCTTCCCTTGTGCACAGGGATGGAGAGAGGGGCTGCTGAGATGTGTGTTTCCATGGAGCAGCTGAACTGGAGATGAATATTCCCGAGTGCCGGTGGAACGCTGGGGTTGCTGTAGCAACGTTTGGAGGTATGAAAAAAAAAAGAAAAAAATTGCCAAAAAACAAGGTGGAGAGGACATTTTTAGGAGGGGAGAGTTGCCTGGGTGGCCGGGATGACCTGGGTGGGCTCAGCTTGGGGGATGCAGCAAGTTAATTGCTGGGGACAGTTGTGTGGCATGAGGCGTTGGTATACCTGGTGTCCGCCAAAGAAAACGGACTTTTCCATCCATTTCCCAAAAGCTGCAGAACAGGAGTGCAGTTTTGATCTTCACGCTGCTAATTTGTCACGAGGCAGGAGGTAAATTTGCTCTCTGACTCAGCACTGATGCCTAATTTAGCCAATTAGCCAGACGTGGGGGAGAGCCCGGGGTGCTGCAGCTCGGGTGCCTGTCTCGGTCTATCGCTGAAACCCGTCCCGTGGCCACCTCGTTTGGGAGATCTAGGATGCAGGTTTATCCACAGCTTTTGTCCAGTGAAATATTTCACTTCCCCTTTCTATTTGGGTTTTTAATATTTTATTTTATTTTATTTTATTTTATTTTATTTTATTTTATTTTATTTTATTTTATTTTATTTTATTTTATTTATTTATTGATGTTGTGAACAGAACCCAGCAGTGATTTGTGAACACCCTGCGATGTTTGCGGGATCTGTCTCACTTTGACGGTGCTCAGCACCATCAGTAGGATCTGGAGTGATGCCAGGCGACCTTTCTTCACTTTTTCCCAAACTGAATGACCTTAAAATGATCCAAGGAAATCCCTTTTTTTCCTGGAGCTGGAAAAGCAAAGCTGGTTGCTGTCATTTTTAGGCTGACAGGCAGGTTTGATGGCGAGTGCTGCGGGGTTTTTTTTTTCACTCCCAATCCCAGGAGCCCAGTTCTAAATTCCCTGCTCATTTATTTGCTTTTTTTCCCCTAATTCCTCCTGAACACTTCCCTCTTAGAGCACGTAACAGCAGTTAGGAAATAACACAGACTGGAGGGCTTTTTGCTCCTGGCTGGATAATGTATAAATAATGGGATCCCAAGAGGGGCTGGAGCCTGTTTTTTGGAGCTAGATGAACTTTTTAGGAAGGACCGGAACTAGATGATCTTTAAGACCCCTTCCAACTCTAACCATTCTGTTATTCCATGGTTCTATGAAGTTGTCCTTTATGTCCCTGGCTGGATTTAATTCTGTCTGGGCTTTATCTTGCCTAATCTGGTTCCCGGCCACTCAGACAATTTCTCTACATTCCATCCAGCCTACCTGTCCTTGTTTCCACCCTCTACAGGCCTCCTATTTGGTTTTGAGCTTATCCAGGAGCTCCTTGTGCATCCATTCAGGCCTCCTGGCTTTTTTTGCCTGACTCCACCTGTACCCTTGGGTTTTACAGGCTGGTTTTTTTGCTCCTTTAATAGATGATACTGGAAAATACATAAAACACAGCTTCCACCTCCATGCAACGAGCTTTTCTTCTTCTCCAAGTGTTTCAGCATCTAATAACAACACGCTGTTGAAGTTGTTTTGCCTTTGTGTTTTGTGGAATAGCCTTACTCTCCTCCTGATGTATATATCTTAATAGCACCTTGGATAAAGCGGGATGCTGCTAATTCCATATTATGGGCTTATTATGAACTCGTATGAATTAATGATGCTTATAAATATAGTCCCATTGAAATCCTTGACACTGTGTATTAACCTGGGAGCTGAGCCATAAAATGCAATGCATATTAAAAAACAGTGGCCTGCACTCCCAGTACTTTCAAAATATCCAGTCTTCCCATGACAGATGGGGTGCAAAAAGGGCTCTGAAAATCCTGGAAGAAAGTACGGGGCATTTTTCTGATGAGGGCAATGCATTTGTGTCTGTCCGTTGGCTCAGAGCTTCGGGTGGGTATTAAAATAGGATTAAAATAGGCAGAATTTTGCTCCCCATCCAGTTCAGCCAATATTTTGCCCATTATCACGGAAGATCACGGAGAGTTTAGGGGCACCGGGAGTGTTCAAGCCTGGGTGTGGAAGAGGGGATCTTTGGCTGCCTCTGGATACTCCTGGTTTGTGCTGCGGAATAAATCTGGGCAAGAGATGCCTCCCCTCATCCTGGCTGCTTTCTTTCCACTTTTTTTTTTTGCTGAGAGTGGGTGAAACTGGCCCATTCCCACATAAAGTCTGGTTTTGCCATGAGCTGAGCCACCTAAATTTAAGGGCAGGTTGGGCTTTTTGATGTTTCTCCCCTAACGAGCCCTGTGCCTGGCCCTGCCTGCCCTCGCAGCCCGGCCAAAGCCCGCGTTTGTATGCTCTGCTCACCCTGCAGGCAAATAAACCTGGCATTTATGTGCCCACCAGCTAATTAGGCCTCCAAATGAGGGATTTGTACATGCCGTTCAGCTAATTGCTTTTGAACATCACTTTCGGCACGCGTTGCCACATGTCCTGCTGATTTCAGGGCAGGGGCTGGATGCCAGCGAAAGGCGTCCGTGTCAGGCCTTGGGTACCACAAGGATGAACCTGGCATTTGGGTTGAGCCAGACACACAGCTCTGCTGAAAAGATGAGCTGGGGAGGGTCTCCTGTACCACCGAAGGGCTTTGCCACTTCTTGGACCACAGAGATTCAGGGGAAAGGCACTTTGGGAATACAAAGTCATAGAATCACAGAGTCACAAAATGATATGGGGTTGGAAGGGGCCTCTGGAGATCATCAGTCCAACTCCCTGCCAAAGGAGGGTCGCCCAAAGNTACACTCTCCAGCAGTTCACTGTCCTTCCTGAACTAGGGAGCCCAGAACTGGTACCAGTGCTCCAGATGGGGCCTCACCAGAGCAGAGCAGAGGGGCAGGATGACCTCCCTCCACTTGCTGCTCACACTCTTCCTCATGGACCCCAGGATGCCATTGGCCTTCTTGGCCACCAGGGCCCATTGCTGGCTCCTGGGCATCCTGTTGTCCACCAGGACTCCCAGGTCTTTCTCCTCAGAGCTGCTCTCCAGCAGGCCATCCCCAACCTGTCCTGGTGCCAGGGGGTTATTCCTCCCTACACTTGCCCTTGTTGAATTTCATCAGGTTCCTGTCTGCCCAGCTCTCCAACCTGTCCAGCTTTCGCTGTGTGGTGGCCCGGCCTTCTGGTGTGTCACCCGCCCAGCCTCTCTCCTTCCCTGCAGGCAAGAAGAGTGAAACACTCCAGTTGTCCATGTCCCACCTGTGATCATGCCATGCAGTGTTTAACGGGCGAGAGGAGCACATTGTCCACTCCCCGAGGAGCTTCGGTGCTCACCCACCCTCCTGATGAAATCACCGCCTGGCGCCTACTGTATTTTGCATCCTTAATTACTATCCCTTATGCTAATTATGTTACTGCTTCTTGCTGTCGTTCCTTTCACTCTTGCAGGAGTGAAATGTCTGTTACAAAGATAGATTAGATGCAACCAACAAATTGCCATGAATATTCATCCCTTTCTGTTCCGGAGCACTTTCCTGGCGGCTCCGTTTGCACACCTCGCTTGCTTGGGTTTTGGGCAACTGAGTTTGTGGACGGGATTGTCAGTCAAAACAGAGCCTTTTGCAGAAAGCAATTCTTCTTTTGTCATCGTTGCTTTTGTGGCCAAGATGAAAATGCCCACAAATTTGCTCTGAGAGCCACCACTGGAGATTTGGGAGGTGATTCTCCACCTCTACTCTGCACTCCTGAGACCCCACCTGGAGTCCTGTGTCCAGCTCTGGTGTCCTCAACAGAAAAAGGGCATGGACCTGGTGGAACAGGTCCAGCGGAGGCCACCAAGATGATCAGAGGACTGGAGCACCTCTGCTGTGAGGAGGCTGAGAGAGCTGGGGCTGTTCAGCCTGGAGAAGAGAAGGCTCCAGGGAGACGTTGGAGCAGCCTTCCAGGATCTGAAGGGAGCTCCAGGAGAGCTGGAGAGGGACTCTTGGTCAGGGAGTGGAGTGACAGGACAAGGAGTAACGGTTTTAAATTGGAAGAGGGGAGATTTAGATTGGATATTAGGAAGAACTTCTTTGCTGTGAGGGTGGTGAGACCCTGGCCCACGTTGCCCAGAGAAGCTGTGACTACCCCATCCCTGGAGGGGTTCAAGGCCAGGCTGGATGGAGCTTGGAGCAACCTAGTCTAGCAGAGATGAAGCCTGAGGAAGGGCTCCTCTTTTGGGGTGCAGATGGAGCTGGGCTGTGATGTGGGTGCCAGGGGTAATTTGGGAGGCAGGTGGGACCTCACTGCTGGCAGCTAGCCCTGGTCCAGGCTGGTTTGTGTTGAAGGGAGCTGCTGGAGTTGGGGGTCAAGCACAGCTGGATGGATGTGGTGGGGTTCACCAGCTGCAGAGGGTGCCCATGGCACAGGGGCGCTCAGTGGCTCTGTCTGCTCCGGGTCTTTCATTTCTCTTTTTCTTTTTTTTTTCCTTTTTTTCCTACTCCTCCCCTTGCCTTCAAAATAGGGATTTATTTTAAATGAAGTGAGCTTCTCTTCAAACAAATCCAAGCCCTGGATGCTATAATTAGCAGGATATAGTAATTTTTCTTCAAGCATAATTGGAAGGTTTACCATTTAGGGATAATACTTGAACTATCCTATTTTATGGCTCATTTGCCAGAAAATGCCTGTGCAGCTTACAGCTTTATCAAACCTTATCAATGGGCAAAGAGTGTCAAAGGAGGGTGTTTCTGCTATCTGGTGTTAAACACTGCTGCTGCTGTTAAATCTCCTAATTTTACCAACTTCTGTTAATTGAACGGTCCTCCCTGAGTGTTTGGTGATAACAAACTGCTGAAGCACTCCTGAATACCGCCACAAAGAGCCACTGCAGGGGCTGAGGATTTTCCAGCTCTTCTTGTTGGGGCTGATTTTAGGTGGGGGAAGTTTTGGGTGGATGCCCTAGGTGGTCAACTGGCTGCTCTCAGTCCTGCCCAGGAGGTGACTTAGGTCTGACCACAGCTGAAGCAATCCCAATAAGATGTTCGTTAAGATGCGTTACCCTAATTAGCTGCTCAGCTAACTGGCCAGGCTTGTTTTCCCTTTCTAATGAGCCTAAATTGAATATACTTGATGGGTTCTCCTGGTAGAGCTTGTACTGAAGGTATAAAGGCACCTTTGTCCTCTTCTTCCTCCTTATTGATCTGCAGGACAGGAGAGGGACTGTTGGTGCTAGCTGAACTCCACTGATGCTGGCCCAGTACCAACAAGGACATTGAAGTACCNGGTGTGGTGTTTTTTTTTTTGTTTTGTGTGTGTATATGGTTGGACTTGATCTTAGAGGTCCCTTCCAACTCTAAAAATTCCATGATTCTGTGAAAGCACCCTGGGATCAGGTTGTGGGTGCATCCTGATGCAGGAGAAAAGTCCTGAGGCCCTGTTTGCTTGCAAGGTGGGTGTTGCTGAGGTTTGAGCTTTGATGTGGAAGGTATTGTGGTGCTTGCAGTGTCCTGATAATTCCCAGAATGATATGGGATTGGAAGGGAGCTCTGGAGATCATCTGGGATGGAAGTAGCTTTGCAATGGATGTATTCATGCACCAAGATAACTGCTCTTGGACCTTCTTGACCACCATGGGCCTGTTGTGCCCTGGTGACCACCACCAAGCATGGTGGCTTCTGTAGAGTTTGTTTGTTTGTTTTTCTTGGAATTCTTGAAAAACCGTCTCCGAGTTGTAAAACTTTTAATCCTTCCTGGTTTTGGATGCTTTTCTGGCTGCAGTGGAGATTTATGAAGTGCTGTGGCCTTGGCAGAGATCAATAGATAGCCTGTTAAACAAAGACTCAAAATTTACTGTTTGGATAATTTTAAGTGGGGGTGGGGAAAGAGTTTGAAATATTTAATTTAGTATTGGGCTGAGTTTCATAATAAGGATGGAGAAAGCCCTCATCCCAATGAAATGGGGAACCTTTTCCTTTTATTTCCCTTAGGTTGCCTGAAGCCTTTAATTAAAACCCTGAAGAATTATTATATCTGTACTGCTTAGTATAAAAGCCTGAAATATTGGAGCAGAGGGTGGGAAGCTCTGGCTCCTGTTCTCTGCTTTTGCAGCATGGCTGCATCCAATGCCTTTCCTTAACTCACCAAGAGCCACCCCAAAATCAGGCCGAGGTCCTTCTTCTCTCCTGCCCCCCTCTACAAAACTCTTTGAGACTTTCTCCTTTCCATCATTAGAAACTTCTTCAGTTTCCAGCCTGTTTGTGCTTGTGATCAGCTCATCTGGATATTTTTTCCCTGGATAACGTTGTCTTTCAGCCTAAATAGTTGGGTTTTTTCCCCTTTCCTTTGCTGGCTGCCCTCTACCAGGGTGGAGGAACCAAACTCTAAAGGTCTCCTCCAGGTCCCAGCCTTTCTCCTAAGCTTCCATCGTGCTCCAGCTCAACTTTGGCTCATTTTGGCTGCGTAGTCTGGATTGCACAGCATCCATCAGCTCTTTCCAGCACTTTATATCATTCCCTGTTCCACTGGGTACTGGGATGTGGCTGTTGGAAATCTCTGCTCTGCTTTCTTGTGTAAGGTTTGGTCTTCAGCATGACTCCTTTCTCCAACCTGTCTCCAAATGCTTCAGGTTTTCATAGTGTCTGACCTTGGGTTATATTTGGCCTCTCCAACAGATACCTGGGAGACCTCAGGTGATTGCAGAACCTACCCCAAAATATACTGCTTTCTGTTTCATTAGGGGTGCTGCAGAAGGTTTAGATTGTGGGTTTAGGACTCTGTCTCACTGGATTTAGAAATACACCCTTGGTACGACACCGCTGGAGCATTGCCTTGTTGAGAAGTTTCGAAAACTGGGATGGACTGGGAGACTCTCCAACTCTAAAAATCCACCACTGATATCAGCAATCCACCTCTGCACAGGGGTTTAAAGCCATGCTCCAGAGCTCCTGTTGGCCCTTTGCATGGGCAAAACCCATCCTGAGTGAATTGCTCGACCTGTGCCTCTTCATTAGCTCAGCAGGAGGAAAGCGTTGCCAAGAAGGTGGAGAGGAGGCAGTGGAGCAATCCTGCTTTATCGCTCTGGAAATAATGAAGCTGGGGACATTTGCTGCTGCTCGATGGTTTGAATTTACAAAAGTGAACAATAATTTTGCAGCTTCTGAGAGTGAAATGTTGAGGGAACAAACCTGCCTTATTGACTTTTTTTTAGCTGGAGCGGTGCGGGGAACATTACTTAGAGCTCCACCACGCTAAACTCTAATCCCTGGAGATGTCTTTGTTGATGCATAAGCTGTGACCTAAAATATTGACTTTATAAAGTAATTGAATCCCAGAATCATGTTTCAGATGAAAAGCACTTGACAAATAACTAGAGGAAGGAGCCGAGCCCAAGGACCTGAGCGTGACTGTAGTGGGATTTATTCTGCTGGACTTCCATCGGCTTCCCTGTGGAAAAGTCTACACCTGCTCCGGGCTTGGGGTGAGTTATGGGGCAAGAAGAGGTAAGTCTTGATGTTTTTTCATTCTTTTTTTCACAGGAAGAAGGGTAATAGATCATTCTGACCCCACAAGAGAGGTGGAGGCAGAGCACTATGTAGCTTGTACAGGGTGTGAGTGAGCATTTTGGGACAGCAGAACATGGTAGGTCTTTGGGAATGCTGAGCTTGCTCTTTCAGGTGCCTTGATTTGCTTTTGTCTGTGGGTGATAATACCTCGTTTCTGCACCAGACCTGAGTTTTGGGGAAAGTTCTGGCTCCAAATCTCTTCTTTGTCCTGATGCATGACCGTGCTCATCTTGTGGCATCCCACCACTTGGAGCAGAGCAGCTACTGGAAGGAAAAGGGGAGGTGCCACAAAGCCAAAGGGCCATGGTGGGACTCTGGTATGGCTCAGGTCTCATCCCTGAGCTGTTTCCCTGGAGCCTGTGGCTGTCTGGGATTGAGGGGTGTGAAGAGGAGATGCTGGAGGAGAACTTTTGCAGCTCCCGGTGAGGAGGGATTTCGTACCCAACACTGTGGCCCAACCAGACTTTCCCTCCTTTCTCCGCTCTTCAAAACAAATTTCCCTCGTTAATTTAAGAGGGCATAATTATATCATTATTTCAAATGACTCAATTTAAACGAGGCCTTATTTCTGACTTTCAAATTGTTACCTTGCTCGTCTGGCAATGACTGTTTTTCTTGTAAGTACGTTAACCTCCCTGCTTGCTTTACTCAGCCGTTTTGCATAATGTTATAATAAGCATTTAAATAACTGTAAAGGTTCCATCAGCTCTTGCTTTCATATCTGGCCGTCGCCATGGCAACTGCCTATACTTCTCTGTCTATTTTACCTTTTCTAAAAGATTTGAGCTTCTCAGTCTGGTCGGTGTAAGGTTTGAGTTGGATTCTCCACTCGCTGGAGCACGATGTTGAAGCCGTTGTGTTGGTGGTTTTCAGTGTTGGCTGTTAGTGAGGGTACTTCAAGCTGGGAGACAGAAATCTTTCTTTTTCTTTTCTATTCTGGACAATGCAGCAGAGGATGGTGAAATAATTACTGGGATTTGGAATACCGAGCTGAAATTGGGGTGGGTTTAGTCAAGTTCAACTCAACTTTGCTTTGCAAAGCGATCTCAGTCTGGTGCTGCCACAAAGTCCCTTGCAGCAAAGAGGTGTGATGACATTTTTGTTGAGGCACTTGGTTTAAAATGAATCTTAATATCAAATTTCTCCATTAAAAATAATAAAAAATAAATCTTCCAACATCCTAGCACAGGGTGGTAGATATAGACCTGGCAGACCCAGGCCGTGGGCCGTGTAAACAAACAAAAACTTAATGCAAATTGCTCAAATGAACCTGGGAAGGACTAATTCAATGGGACTATCTGCTGTTGGCATGAAGTTCCAGCTTGTCTGGGGACATAATCTTTCCTGGCAAAGCAGGAGTGAGCAGAAGGTAGTGGTGAAGGCTGGCGGTTCGTGCCAATCTGCATTTCCATCTGGAAGTGGGTGCTCTGGATGATAATAAACTGGCAAATGGGAGAATTCCAGAGAGGCTGCTTGTTTTTCCTCTCTTCCCACCCTTACATATAACAGGCTGACGTGCTGCCGCTTGGGAGCGGCGCAATAGGAAAGGGACACAGATGGAGCAGGAGGCAAAATAAAACCCTAAACAAACAGGACAGCAAAGGCTGCTGGTGTTTTCTTGCTATTTATTTCAAAGGCTGCTCGGAAACTCGCTGTTGGAGGCTCATGGTGGCTCACACAATGAGACGATGGGTTTTGCCCAGAACTCATGGAAGCAGGATCATGGTGTTCCAAATTTCTGGGGAGTTTCTGGTGTTTCAGTCAATGTGTTGTGGAAACAGGAGAGCAGAGATTTCATGGGAAGCCTGAAGACTAAACCATGTCCCTAAATACCGCCTAAATAAAGACTAAGACTAAACCATGTCCCTGAATACTGGTTGAAGCAAATGCTTCATGGCAGAAATGGTGAGAAGCAGCTGCCCTGTTTCGTTTGTGCTTTGTGGATTATCTCATGATGGGTTTGTTGGCCTTGGTTTTTGGGAGAGGTCTCCACACACACCGCTGAGGGGAAGGCTGAGGCACGGCTATCCTGCTCTATAGGAAGAGTGGAACTCTGGGGTTTCCTTATTTATTAGACTTTGGTCTAGAAATCTTGAAATTATTAAATCAGGAAAGTGGAACAGTTCTACCAGGGGAAGGAATTGCTGGTGGGGGAGAATTTATTAAAGCAGCTAAAGCTAAGAGGGTCCACTTGTTTTTTTTGACTCTTCCACTGACTCAAAACCAATGAGAAACTTACCTGGGGTTATTTTTCTCTGATTACAGCCCTTGCAGTGCCTCAGTGGGGCCTGTGGTGGCTCCTGCTTTTCTCTGAGGCTTGTTTTGGAAGCAACTGTACTCTTTGAGAAATGCATTTTTATGTGGAAGGGGGAATTTGAAGAAACCCCGTGGTCCTAGGTCGTGGGACACCCCTGGCTGGGGCCATCTCCATCTCATGGAGAGTAGGGGCTGCGGGTGAGGCCGAAGCAAACACAATTGCTGAGGAAAAACTGTTCTCATCAAGGACCCCTGAGAAGGAAAAAGCCTGAATCAGCTGGTCTTCGTGGCTCTGTTCCTCTGCTAAAAATCAGATTGGTCAATTTAGCTGACTATAGAACCTGAGAAGTGCAATTTTCAAAGCAAATTTAAGAGGAGCTTTCTTCTGTACTTGTGGCCGTGCCCATTCCATCCTCACAAGGAGGACATGCCCTGAGTGTGGCCCCCGAGGGGTCTGCAAAGTGTCCTGCAGCAGTTGTATGTACATTTTTATCAGCCTGAGGACATCAGCTTTGGGCCTGAGAAGGGCATCCCAAAAATTTGTAAGTGGTTTAACCTGTTCTCACCGCTGGGACAACATTCCCTTGCTCAACAACAGCAAACACGTAGTGAAAACCTAGTACAGAAGTACAGTACAAGGGTATTTTTCTGCCTCTTTATATTCTGCAGGAAGGTGGTACGTTATTTCCTGGGAATTTGTACTCTATATCCATCTAGATGCATCTCTGCAAAGCTGAATATATTTGGAAAAAAAACCCAACTTGCTCTTGCTCATATCAGATATGATATGTGAGGTAGAAAAGGAAAATATGTTTTCAGTTACCTTCTTTTTTTCTTTCTTCCTTCCCCTTTTTTTCCATTTATCCATATCCAAGTGATACCTCTTGTCAGTACCTAAAAAGGCTGGAGTGAAGTGACAGCAGAGGGATGCCACAAGACTTCTCGTGTTCATCATTAGCAACGTGTCTGGTTTGAGATGCGCTGAGAGGTTTTGTGTTTGCCAACGTGCTCGGAGCCTTCCCTTGCAGGGATCCCATTTTCTGGCATGAAGGTGGGAATCAAAGCAGGGCCTGAATTAATAGAGATGGGCACTTGAACGTATCGTGCCTGTGATTTCCCCTTGGAAATGCTCGGTGTGTCTGGTTAATTCATCCACCCTGACACAGGCTGACAGAGCAGCTTTTCTGAAACAGGCTGTTTTGGTAGTACAGCGGGCAGTCATGTTTAATATGGATAATTGGAATTGCATCATTTATTAAATCAAATGGCTTCGTGCACTTTTCCCAGCAGCCGTGTGCAGCCCAGCTCCCTTCTCTCTTCTGCCAGCTTGAAGGCTTGATTTCAAACAAATGCAAAAGAAATGCTGGTGGTTTGGGTCGACTCTAGAAGCTGGTGATGCTCTGCATGTGGAAACCCTCTCCCTGAGCTGTGCCTCCTTCCCTGCCTCACACCTTAGGACCATGGAATGGATTGGAAGGGACCTTAAAGACCATCTCGTTCCAGGCCTGGGTAGGGACACCTCTCACTAGACCAGGTTGCTCAGAGCTTGATCCAGCCTGGCCCTCCAGAGGTGTCCACATCTAGATGGGCAGCTCTGTTACCTTCTACTGGCTATTTCCACCTCTCCTTTTTTTTTCGTTTTTAAAATTTATTACATATTCTGTATAAATACTTTCTGTCAGGTGCCTGCTCTATTTTTTACCAAATCAAACCAGGAACTGTGAAACCAGTCTCTGAGAGATGCCCATCCCACCACCAATACCTCCCATCCTGCACTGATGAATCCCTCAGGAGTTATCAGAACACTTTGTGCTTTTCTTTTTCTTTAGTGTGTGAATATTCTCCTCGGTCTGGCTGGGGAAGCTTTTTCTTCCTTCTTGGGAGCTGCAAAACCCTTTTCCCATCCTGGATTTGGGGAAGGCTTGCAGAGGGGATGTCTGTGAAGATAGCTGATGTCATCCAATAGATTTAATTTAATAACTATTTAAGCTTAATTACTAATTTAAGAGAAAGGGGTGACTCTGCAGCCTTAACATTGCAGATAGGAGGGGTGAAGCAAGGCAGGAGGGAGGGCAGGGATGGACATCAACCAGTTTGGAGGTACTCAAGTAGTGGGCCAAAGTCTTCTTGTAGCATACTCATTCCAAGGTGTCCATGAACCTGGGGCTTGGGTTTAACTCATGGGTTTGGTGCCTCCCTGAGACCCTGCCTGTTCAACACAGACCTGCTTCCTTGTGGTTTCCTCACCGTGTGCTGGAGCATGTGTGGACAGGCCAATGTGAAGGCCATCTGTACCCAAGGCATGGTTGCTCATGCAAAGGCTGGTTTGAGTGTCCCTTACTGGTATTTTTCCATCTGGTTCGTCCAGATATCTGCTAAATGGAGGTATTGGAAATCAAAGCTTGGCCAAATGTTGCCCCTTCATCTGCAGAGTTGCTGCTGGTAGACACTGGGCTTCATGAAGCTCCTACGTGGTCACAAAACCCATCAAAGAGGAACCCTTGTAGGTTGCTCCGATGTGGTGGGTTGGAGCACTGTGTTTTCTTGCCTTACTGTAAAAGTTGGACCGTTTGTATGTAAAACCAATGGAAATTCTTGCAGAATCCTTGCAGATTCCCCGTGTGTAGACCAGGTCCTCTGCCCTGCCAGGGAGCTCGCTGTGTCCCTGCACCAATCCTGCCCGCCTTTATGGTGAGTCCCTGCTGGGAACATGATCCTATGGGAATCTGTGGTTTCCTGGCTGTATGTGGTGCTTCAGTTCTGTCACCTCCTCCAACACGTCCATGTCCTTCTGACGTTGGTGGCCTCAGAGTGGGGAGGGGCTCACAATGTAAGTGATGGATGCTGTATGTACCTGCAGTAAACAGTTGAGGGATGAGTTTACCACTTGAAATTGTATATTTGAAGGGAGACCCATGCTCAAAACATTCAAGTTTTGGGGTTTGATGGAGGAGAACAAGCTTCCCAGGAGGTTTGAGCAGGGCAGGAGGGAACAAGATAAGAATATGAAGTAGTGTGTGAGCTGGGGAGGTGCATCTTCCAAAGCAGATCCTCAGCTTTCCCGCAGATGGTGGTGGAGCTGAGGGTCTGTGTTTGCCTGGCAGTGCTTCTGGCTGGGTCCAGGTGGTTCAGGGATTACTTCCTCCCTGCAATTTGAAATCTTTATCCCACGGCTCCCCGTTGGCAGAGGTTTGATGCTGCTCAGCTCCCGCCCGCGATGGCCATTGTTTCTGGAAATGCTGATGGGAAAAATCATTAAATTTGTCTTAATGAATTAGAGCTGTAGAGTCATTTAAATAACTTGCAAATCTGCTGATCAGCGAATCGAGCTAGTTAGTCTTTTTTTTTTGCCTGTATGTGTGAGTTGCATGTACACACTAACAAGGTTCATTTGCTGATCTGCAGATCTACGCGGCGCCGGAGCGGCCGCGCTGTATAAATTAGCTGAACAGAATCATTAAAATAAACATGCCATTCTTCTGGTGGAGCTTTCATTAATAAAATAAAACCTCAGATGGGGAAACGGTTAGGTTGGTTCCCTCTGTGGGTTTGCAGGAGTAGTTAAAATGCAAATAATTAGTCTAAGTGTAGACTGGGAGCCTTGCTGCAGGCAGTCCTTTGCCGTGCGTGTTTCTAGACTTCGGGGGCTTGAAGGGGAGAGAAAAGCTCTTTTTGCTGGTGTTTCAGGATATTTCATTTTTGGCCTCGGAGCAGACTTGGGAAGCTCTGTCTTGTGATCACGTACCTTCTGAGAGGAGGCTGTAGCGGCGGCAGAGTTGTTTCATTAATCATGGCCAGCACACTTTGTGGGGAAAGAAAAAGAAGAAGAGAGAGCAGTGCTGTGGCTGGAGATGTCCACCCTCTCCGGTCTGCCCTTGTCAGGTCTCTTGAGCACCTTTGATCCCCCCAATCACCATCTGACTCTTTCCCAGAGCTGTGTTGGGAGAAAGGTGGAAAATCGTAATGCAGAATCTGTTCCCCATGCTCGGGGATGTCAGAGGGTGTTTTGAGAGGAAACTTTTAAATGGCAAATCCAGGCTCATCCTGCCAGGGTTTGCTGCCCCCGCAGAGGAGGGGGTAGATCTGGGTTGGTGGAGGTCTCCCTGGGGATTTCAGACCTTCCACATCCAAAGCTCTGGTGCATTTGGCTCCTCAAGTTTCCATCAGGAGGGGAGGGAAGACTTCATTTGCCTGGGGCTGCATTATCTGGGGAAGAAGCATGTGATAGTGTAGGGATAGGATGAGGGGGACCGGTTATAAACTGGAAGAGGGGAGATTGAGATGAGGTCTCTGGAAGGAATTCTTTGGTGTGAGGGTGGTGAGACCCTGGGACAGGTTGTCCGGAGAAGCTGTGGCTGCCCCATCCCTGGAGGGGTTCAAGGCCAGGCTGGATGGGGCTTGGAGCAACCTGGTGTGGTGGGAAGTGTCCCTGCCCAGGGCAGGGGGTTGGAACTGGATGATCTTGAAGGTCCCTTCTGACTCTAACCATTCCATGATTCTGTGAAGCTACATGGATTTTGTGAGATCTCTGTTGTTGCTGCTCAACCATCATTCCTCCTTCATGGTGTGAGATCCTTGCAGACCTTCTCTCAACTGGTCCCTGTGCCATATTCAGTGTGGACGCTCACGGAAGGGGTGGCTTTTGGGGTGAAGCTATTTGTGGGGAAGGCTGCCCCCATCCCCAGTGTTGCCCAAGTGCCCTTCTCTTTGCTGCCTGCAGCCGGGATCCAGGTTTCCACTTTTCCACTCTGATCCCGTTGGCATCCAAATGGATGTTTAATGATCTGGAGTCAGATCACCCTCTTCGCTTTCATTACTGCGCCTGCATTTACCCTTAGACCTTTAGGGATTTAATTGCATCAGTCTCAGATCTTTCTGCTGAGTACAACGTGGCATTTCTTCAGTGCATTCCTCTGCTAAAAAGGTCTCTCCCAGTCTGACAGCGCTGGGAGCAATTTCTCAGTTTGGCCCAGGTAAGCTTTTTTTTTGTCCAGTTGAGCATGTTTTCCCCCAAGCATTTGGTTTTTTTTCCTCCTCATTTCCAAATTGAAGCTTGCTCTGGGTTTTTCTTGACGTCCCACTCTAAGGGCATCTGAACACAGGAAGGCCAGGCGCTGGGATTATTTAAACCAACTGGACTTGCATTTTCAGCCGTGCTCCAAGCAGGAGATGTCTTCTGGGATCAAAGTTATGTTTACAGTCAGCTGCTAATTAGCGGTAGCGGAGCAATTATGTAACTGATGAGACAGGACTGCAAGTTCTGATGTGAAGGCTTTTTTTTTTTTTGCATCATAAGCACAGAGCTAAAAAACAAACCCAAACCAAAAAAGGGGAGTGCAGTTTTATTCTGCTTTAGGTTGTTCTGATGTGGTGTGTAGCAGGGGGGCTGGAGGAAGACTTGAGGTGCTGGTGGGATTGTCAGTTGTTGGTGTGGGTCTGACCAGTTGGGGTGAGTGTGGGAGGGACTGGGAGCAGTGGAGCAGCTCCCTCCACCTCTGCAGCTCTCTGGTTCTCCTCCCCCTTCTGCCTTCAGAAGATGAATGTCCCCTCAGCGTTATCTCTATTCCAAAACCTCCAGCTCCCTCCTGAACTATCACTTCCCGCAGCCGGTTCTGTAGCTCTCCTGCTGAATCCAAATGAGTTCCCTTCACCTCTGGGAAGGGTTTGTCTCTGAGCAGTGGTCTTGCCCCCGCACCCAGGGAGATGAGGATGGCGAAAGAAGGTGGTGGGGTGGCTTTTGTGTCTTCCCCGTGTGTGTTTCAGTGCTTACTCTATGTGCTGTGAGAGAAAAAAGTTCAGCCTCCTCCTTTAAGGTCTGCATCAAGCCCTGCCAGAGCATCCTTCTCTGTCAGCTCCTTTCTCCTGGTGCCTGCAGATAGCTGGAAAGCAGCGGCAGCTGCCAGCCCTCTCGCATTGCCTTTGTGCCTGAATACATTTCACATTTCTTCCAGGTCTGCGTGGGGAAAAAAGAGGTGTCACTGAGACGTGGCATAGCTTTGGTAACCAGGAAACAGCTGGGGTTGTTTTCTGAGGGTGTCCTGGGTGGTTGTGGAGCTTCCAACGAGTGGATGTTGGGATTTGCTTTGCCACTGATGTGTAGTGCCTGTCTCTGTTGGCTGGGATGTGTGCTGCTGCTGCTGCTCCTGGTGTTGGCTGTGTTCATCGTAGATCCAATCCCCACGAGGTGGCCTTTGGCTCTGCTCAGCCCAGACTCCTCCAACTGTGACAGCACTTCTACAACCTGTAATAGCTTTTTTGGCTTTTTCAGTTATAATGGGCACTGTTAAATTGTTTCCCAGTCAAGCTCCACACGGTGGTACCTGAGAAACCATGGTTATATCCCATCTTAAATAGTAGGGAACATCTGTGCATACTTCTGCAGGGTGCTGTTGGTAAATGTTGGCTTCTTGGTGGGGATGTTCAGGCACAGCAGGGCAGGATGCTGTCCTGAACACCTGAATTTGTGGAGTGGCTGTTGTGGCCTCCAAAGCAGTGCGTGAAGGACCTGGCTGAGACCGTAACTGAGGCTGTGCACACCTGAGAACAAAATATGGAAAGACCAAAATACTGGGTGGAGTCAGCGATGGGAAGGGGATCTTTATTTCTTTGTAAATCCGACTATCATGGTGTGAAAATGGGAAGGAAAGGTGTGCTCCAGGGAAACACGGCATGGGTTTGCTTGGAAGCGGTGAGGCCCAGAGGTTGGGGATGCCTCCAGCCTTGGGAACCCATAAATGTTGGAATCTGGAGGTGACCTTGGTGCAGAGACTGTGGGATGGGTACCCAACTTGGAAGAAACAAGGAGCCTCCAAGAGCATCTGTGGTGGTTGGGGACGATGCTGCTAGGAGGGGATAGGAAGGCTGGATGAACTTCTCCTGTGTAGAAAGGCTGATGAGAGGACAACCTCTGCTTCCTGAGAGTTTCTGGGGGTAGTCCACCTGGATTTTGGGTGCTTGCACCCTGAGGCCTTCCTGTCCAGGAGCACTGGCAAAAAGTAGGGGGGTGGTGGACGGATAGTTCTGTGATTGCTCTAAATGCCATGTTTTTGTGGTGGAAATATGCAAAGTACCTCCAGATGTGTCTTCAAGAGAAGTTTCTGGGAGAGGACTCTTTCCAGTGATGTAACAAGCTGCAGTTTGCTCCAAACGTTAAGTATTATAAATGTGGCGGATGTAATTCTATTTCCAAAAGCCTCAGAGGCTTGTGATAATAAACAGAGCTTTTTAGTACCAGGTTATTGATGCAAAATAGTTTAGCAAACTGGGTTGCTGAAGTGCAAATGCCATGTATTATTCATTAGGCGCTTTCTTTCCACAAATCACTGCTCTCCATGGCATAATGTTCCCCGCTCCCGGTAGCACCGCTCTTTGGGAAGCTCTTTGGCGTGAGCCAAAACCTGGAGTCGCAGACCCATCCATCAGGACGAGCAGTTGGTTGTGTTGTTGTCTTCCAAATGGAGTTCATAATGGGCAAAGAGGTTTAATTAATGCTTGAGAGTAATGTGTCTGTTTATAAAGGAATAATGTACTATAAAATTAGGCAATGCCTAGTGAAATGTACCTCCTAATGGCTGGGCTGGCATTTTAAGTGATCAGTAAATCACTTAAATATTAAGACCTTCTTGAACAAGGATAATAAAGCAAGAGATTTGGAAATGGTAGATACCACTACTTACAATTAGCCACTAAATAAAGCATTTTTATAGTGATCATGGAGTTAATCAGCTGACGGAGCAGGCAGGTGATGGGGACAGCGGAAAACACAATGTGTTATTGCCGGCAAAAAATGGGATTTCAGAGGTGCTCTTTAAGGCCAGAGTCAACAAGGAGAAAGCACAAACATTTCCTGAACTCTTTATCTATTCTTTTGATGAATAAATGCAAACAGCCGTCGTTAGAGAGGAAAAAACTCATGATCAAAAATGCGACAGACCAAGAATATTCCCCAGACGTTGCTAATGGAGTTGGTTGGCAGAAGAGAGTGATGATCTATGAATACTGTTTTCAAAAGCCTGCTTTAGATATTTGAAAGTATTCTCAATTGCCTCCATATTTTTAAATGCAAGTTGGGTGAAAATACCAAATCACTGCTTTACAGCCCTAATAGAACAAGTTTTTTGCAGTGCTTCTGCAGTTCTGCTCAATCATGGGAAGGAGGCAGGTCTCCACCACAAGAAGTTTTGGCAGTTTTGAAGGTGAAATGAGATTTTTAATGAACTGAACGAGATCCAAATGACAGGGATGATTTTTGAGTTAAATATACAGGAACTAATGGTCTGTAGGAGATGCAAAATGTTTGTGTAAGAGCTCACACAGATTTTTTGTCCCGAGCTGGGGAATTATCGTAATGGCTTTGGAAGGAGTGAGTCACAGGATGTGGACAAGAGTGTCCCGGGTGGCTGGAGATGCTTAATAAGTGAAATCCAGACAGGTGGACACTTGTGTGCTCTTTGAGTATGGCTCTTTCTTCTCATCTGTGTAAATCTCTGACTCCCAACTGGATAGAACACGTCCCCTTCGTCGGTCCAACTGCAGAAACAGTCCACAACATCATGTAATTCATGAGAGAGAGATTTTTCTTGGAGGTGTTGGGATTTTCTTACTTAAAAGAAAGGTGTCAGTGGTGCCTCAAAGAGTTTTTTCCAAAAAATAATTCAACTATAGAAAATAATATACTTGTGTAAGATATTTTGCATCAGCTGAAAGGACTGCTGGATTTGGGGAATGAGGAGTTAGCTTGTGGTTGAGAATTTGGAGAAGTTAAATGTCTCTGAAACCAAGAAATTAGTTGCACAACAGCACATGCTGCTTTCATCACTTGGTGTTTTATCATTTCTCTATGTGGGGAAAAAAAAAAGAGCAAAATATCTAAGCAACTTTAGATAAAGAGGATGGAGAGATGATGTGATGTGATGGATCCCATCATGGGTGCTGGGCTGCTGACTTCCATATCTACCTAAGGTTTTGGCTGTCAGAGACTGGGGAGGAAAAAAGGGAAAAAAGAAAGGCGGAAAAAAAGAGAGGATGGTGATGAAGACTGAAGAAAACTCAGCCCAGGCATCCTGGTTGCTTTCTGAAAACCATTGAAACAATAGAGCTTCTGGAATATCTTCCATATTTTGGGCTGAAGTGTTTCATGTTGGAATCAATACAGAGACAGTTTAGGAGCAGCAGGATTTGCTTGCCAAGTCTTAACCTACTTCTATGGGGTAAAAATGGATTTAAAAGTTATTTCCTTCATCAGTTAACACTTGGAGATGTTTCTAAAATGATGAAAATTGTAGCTTCAAAAGCCCTTTTGTAAGAAGTAGGCCTGAAAGTTGCCAGTTTCCTAAGAAAGAAGAATAACTTGCTTCCTGAAAGATTTTCAAGAAAAACTGTTTTGCACTCCTCAGGACTGAGCCTTGTGCTCGTTGCAGCGCTGCTGGGCCCACGAAACCCCTGAGTTTTGAGATGAACCAGCACGTATCTCATCATGGATTCTGTTCATGGCAGAATAAGCCAAGTTAAAGTAGTAGCTGAGGAGAAGATGCTTCAGATGAGAAGCAAGTGATTTATTCTGATTAGTGCTGACTTGCTTGTCAAACACCAACCCAACTATTCCCTTTCTTCTGCTCCACAAGGTCAGAGAGCTTGACCTTGACTCCTCCTGGATTCAGCTGAAATAACATAGAAGGAGGGGGAAGATGACGAGCCCTTTGCAGGAACAGGGACTCAAAGAAGGTCTGTTTTGCGGTCGCTTGGGTAATTCGCAGCTGGATTTCTCTTTGACCTTTCTGCCCTGTATTGTTAACAGCAAAGAGGTCCCCTCCTGATCATTTTATTCTGAAGAAAGCTGCCAGATAATGTTGCAAACACGTTGGACTATATTGTCTATTCAAACAAACCTGATGTACCATGAATATTTAGCACCCTTGACCTCTTGATCTTGATCTTTAGAGGAGAGAAGCGAGCGGTAGGGAGCTGTGCCTGGTGGATCTCCGCAGAGAGGAGCACCTCAAGGTGGGCATCTTTTCACCATGGGTGGATGTGCAAAGGACGATGGGTTTTGGCACCTATACAGCAAGTGGGGTATTTTTAAACCCCCTTTTTTTTTTGTTCCCTTCCAGGGGATAGTCTTGCCTTGGAGAGGTACAAATGGATTGAGAAGCTTCTTGGGCTGGGTCAACCCTCCCAAAGTCTCTGCAAACCTCCTTGAGGCACCTTGATACCAAAATGGTAAATCCCTGGAAGGGCACTTAGCACAGGAAGGATGTGTTCACATTTCAGTTATTAAAGTTGCAGTTTTATTTCAGGTGTGAAAGCAGGAATATTTCCCTTCCTGACCTTTCCTGCACCCAGGAAGGGAATCCTATTTGAACTATGAACAGGAGATCTCCATGAGGCAGAGGTCAAGTGTCTTAATGGCAATGTGATCAGTTGGCCTTTAATTTACACTTGGACAGCAATCATAAAACCAATTTTTCAAGACATTTTGCTGCTTCAGGTGCTTCCATTCTGAAAGGGAAGGGAATAAAAGTGACATTTTGTGATACGAATTCCAGGAACCCATTTGCTTTAGAAGGACCAAACAGCTTTATTTCAAGTCAGAATTGTATTTTTTTTTTCTTAGGAAATGCATTTAGTTTTTTAAAAAAATTGTTTGTAGGAGAAATCAGATCATTTTGAAAATGCTGGAATAGGGCACATTGAAGTTATTGAAGTGCTTTTGCCGAAGTAAAATATTCCTGACATTAGTGAGGTTTTGAGAACATTCAGACTTGGATGAATCAACACCAGCACTTTGAAAAATTTCCAGGCAGAGCTAATTCAAGTGACAAGTGCATTTTTCCTGATTTGTTTTTGTGAGTGTCTGGATCCTTTAATTGCAGCTGAGGGGAGCACATGAAGTGCTCCACTTTGCATGGAGATAGTCCACAATAGTCGATTTTCCCCATCTGTGATGTGGATGTTGATCTTCAAAGGTTCTCTCAGGCTGCGAAAGCAACTTTTATCCTTCTTGCCTTTTTGCAAATTATGCAAAAGAATTAGTTCAGTTTACATCCTGATGTCCTGACATCCACAACTCTCTTTCCCGGGTCAGATACTGGGGTTGTGAGCTGGAAGGTGGAGATTTTTCCTAACCAAAAGTAAGTCTTGGGTGTCTCTATGCTTGGAAGGAGACTCTGCACCATCCGGTACTATTGAGCTGATGGCTCCTCTCCTGGAGAGTCACAGCCTTGTGAAAAACACCCCTTTTCTTCCTCCAGAAAATACAGGTGGCTCTCAAATCTGTCTCATTTGTGCTTGCATCTCCTCCTCCAAGCAGTCCTCCTGGCTCAGCTTCACCAGAAGCAACACCAAAAATCTGCCCCGTAACAGGACAAGAGGTAATGGGCACAAACTTTGAACGTAAGAAGTTCTATCTAAACATGAGGAGGAACTTCTTCACTTGGAGGGTGGCAGAGCCCTGCCCAGAAAGGTGGTGAGATCTCCCTCTCTGGTTACATTCCAAAACCTGCCTGGACACATTCCTATGGGACCTGCTCTGCGTGACCATGACTTGGCTGGGGAGGCTGGACTAGATGATCTCCAGAGGTTCCTTCCAACCCCATAGCATTCTGTGAACTTCTATCTTGCTGCCTCCAGTTTAATTTGCAAATTAAATTTAATTTTTTGTTTTCTTACGGAGCTCTGAGAGCAAACAAATACTAAATTCTACCCCACCCTCTTCCTCTTGGGTTTTAAGCCAAAATTAAATTGTATTTTCTCTTTCTGTATGTTTGTGGAGAAAAGAAGCAGTTTCACTCTCATGATTGCTTCCTTCTCAGTTCCCCTTCCTCCTGCCCCAGCATCTCCCACAGGGAAAATCTTAAAAACTGGAAAAAACCACCCTGTAATTTAGAATAAAGTGTAAACTTCCATCAACAAATGTCCTTTGGGGAGGGGAAAAGAGAGTTTTGGAAAAGAACTACTCTTTTTGTAGGGAGGACATGGGGCTGTGGGTGCAAATGGTTTTGTTGTGGGCATCACCATGCATCAAATATTCCATATTGGTGAAAATTGGAGAAAATAATTTTGGGGACTGTGGGGTTGACCCCAACACATTGCTCTGGGGAGGAAATGGGACAAGCCAGGTCCTCTTTGAAGTAGGAAAACTGGTCTTGCTCTCAGTGGGAATGGTTTTGGAGCTGAGATGGGAGGAAATGTGTGCAAAAAAGGAATTTATTTAAATACAGTTTTACACTCATTTCATAATAGTAGCATTTTATCTTTCTTTTTTTTTTTTGTAACATTGATTTATGTGCACTGAAGCAGAACAGGGGAGCCAGAAGAAAGCAATTAATGAATAAAGAAAAAAAAAAAGAAAAAACCCTGCACAAATCCTTCAAGATAAAAAAAGAAAAGAAAATTTGAGGAAAAAAGAGAGAGAGAGAAAAATCTTTCAAAAGCTGAAGAAAGAGGGGATAATTGATGGTTCCATTTTAACTTAATGTTATTTCTGGATCTCTCTCTCTCTTTTTTTTTTTTAATAATATGTTATTTACTGCATAGTTTAAAGCTGACAGAAAATAAACAGCATTTGCAACGTAACGTCGTTAGCGCCCCGATGCACTTGCTCATCCTACTTGGCTGTCAGGTTCCAGCTCCAACCAGCATCCGTCAACGTCGGCGGGGATGGAGGCTGGTTTTAATAAGCAGGGTGCTATAATTACCTTATTGCAAAGTTAAAGCCAAATGACACTTATGATGAAGGTTTCAGGGCTAAACAGTAAAGCCAGTGAAGCATTCGCTTCCCAACTGTCGGCTGGGAAACGGCTCTTGGAGGATTGGCTTCTTTATTGCTTGATGAGGGTCACTTGCTTCGTACTTGGAAACTTTGCCACGACAAAACAGGTAGAAGAGGGAGGCGAAACTCTGAAGAAAAGGGGAAATTGTGCTGAGGCTGGAAACCTTCCCTTATTTTAAGGGAAACCAAAGGATTGATCAAATTTGGTGCTGGATGTGCCGCTCCGGCATGAATTATTCCCTCTGCTTTAAATCCAATGGGCACCGTGTGTGAAGGGGTGTGTGTATCTATATTTTGAGTTATGCTGATAGAAGGTGGCTCTTTATTTCTTTCCCCAGTATTTGATGCTTTTCCTCTCAGGCTCTGCTGGTGCATGAGGTAGTTTTGGGGCAAACTGTGCTTTTCTTGAAACTCAAATTGTACCTTTTACAACTGCTGAAAAAGGTGTGGAAGGGTGAAAGCATTTCATTTGGTTTTCCAGCCTAAAACTGGAACCACTTGGTGAAATAAAGCTTCCTGCAGGAAAAAAAATTACATTTTCTAGGGAACTCTGTAAGAAATTGCCTATTAATTGTAGCCACTCTAAACTGCACTATTTAAATCATCTTCCAGTTGTGTATTTTTAGCTGTGCTCCCTGTTCATCCGCTGGAACTAAAAAGGCTCTGCCTTGATGAGCTGGGGCTTCTAGATATTAAATTAAAGAGGATTTTTTTTGTGTGTTTGACACCGAAGTGGCTGTGGTTAGGATTAAATCTCTCACTTACGTTGCTTTTACTGATAGCTAAAGGGGAGCTGGTGCCGCCACACCTGCAGGCACAGGGCGTTGGGTAGATTGACTCTCAATTTGGTTAATATCAGGAATGACTTTTTTGGTTTGTTTTGGAGCGTTATAAAAAGGTTAGAGTTGGAAGGGACCTTAAAGACCATCCAGTCCCAACCCCCTGCCCTGGGCAGGGACACCTCCCAC
>VXBW01001988.1:782117-795494 GCA_013400375.1 Thinocorus orbignyianus | reverse complement strand
TGATGCAGCCCAGGATGGGGTTGACTTTCTGGGCAGTCAGTGTGCACTGCTGGCTCAAGTTGAGCTTCTTATCTGCTCTCTGCTTTTCCCCCTGCTTTTTTTGCATTATAACTGAATTCAGGAGTTTTCCTTCCTTTGTTGACTGAGGACTGCTGGAAGTAGGTGGAGAAGCTGTTTCTCCTGGTTTGGGGATGTGTGTGCTTTGTTCCCTCTGTAGTTTTTTCTTCCCTGGTGTTTCTGAAACATCACTTTTGTTGGAGGGCAACTCTGCAGCCACCAACCCAAGGAGGAGGCTTGAAGGTGAATGTTTTCAGCTCCCTTCATTCCCTGTAGCTCCAGGCTTTGCAGTAGGTCCACCAACTGCTGTGGTGGGCAGACAGTGGAGTGGGAAATGGGCTGTTTGGGCAGGAGATAGAAGGGTGCGGAGCTCTTTTGTCCCTTTGGGAGCTGGTTGAAGACCTTGATGTGATGTGGCCATGACTTCATTGGGATGGTGTGAGACAAATTCCCATGATTTAAAGTGGACAGGAGCTGACTGTGCACCCAGTTTTCTGTAGCAGCTCCTCAACTGATGGCATCCAGCCCTTCTTGCTTCCAGTCAGCAGCTGGCAAAAGGCTCATGGGGATAATTGTACCAGGGCAAAAACCCCCCCCCAGACTTTGGTGATCTTGGATCTGGAGCAGAGATGCTCTTCATTGAGCTTTTTAATGTTCAGTTTAATATGTAATTTCTCTGCCCGAAGAACCTATTGACTCAGCTCTTAAGATAATTACTGGATTTCGCATTGAAAAGCCTTCAGCCAAATATTTTAAAATACAAAAGAACAAAGGCAAAACAGCTTCATGTTATTAATCAATGAGAGTAGAAGGGCGTATTGTTATGAAAATACGGCACCCACTCCTCCAGCTTTCACGGAGCACCAGATGGTACAACATTTGTGGAGACATATCTCCCACAAACAGTCTGGATTAACCATTTAACGCTCCCGGCTCCTGTTCCCAGTTTCTAAAGAGGCAGAGGAAGGCTGGGCACTAACTGGCTTTTGGGCTGCCATCAGGAGCAGGCTGAAGGTGTCCTTGGCTTAACGCAAGTGACTTTCTGCTGCGCTCAGATTTATGTTTTCTGCTTTTGGCGTGCCCAGCTTGTGTTTCTTTCGGGAGATATAGAGGGATATTACAGATACGTTGGACTGAGACCAGCATATATCACAGTCTGCTTTCTCTACCCTGCATATGCATGTATGGGTGCAATGTGGAAAGGCTCTGCTTGTAAATTGGATCCTACTCCAAAGGGAATGAGAAAAGGACAGCAAAATCTCCATTTCTAGCAGCGCAATTGCCCTGGCCCAATTCTGACCCTGGCTCCCAGCACAAATGAGTAGAACCCTGGTTATGTAGCTGCATAAGACCTTACAGGGGTGCCTGAGTGGTTTTAGATTTGAAGGCTATTGAGTATTACAGTGCTAGGACTTGATGATCTCAAAGGTCCCTTCCAACCCAGACAATTCCGTGATTCTAAACCAGCTCTACTATTCTGCAATGATTCAATGGAGAGAAGAGCTTCCACCTGGCAAAGTCCTGTTGGGCTCAGTGCAGACCCTCTGAAGTGATCCTTATCCAAAAATAAGTTATAATCTGGAGAAAGAGAGACCAAAAGGAAGAAATTGTCTGTCAGACTTGCTGAACGCACCTCCCTCCTGAACCAGCATTTTGCCTTATTGACAGCCCTCTTCCTGCTCTCGGGACAACGGCAACTTTTCTTGGCTGTGTTTATAGGAAAAAAAAGATAAACCTTCCTTTTCATTTACTGTGTTAACTTGCAGTTCGAAAAGCCAGAAATATGGAGAGAGAAATACAGAAAACCATTGTCCCAGAAACAAACCTGACAGGCAACAGGAGAGGGGACATCCATTTTCCTCTCCAGCTATTCACAGAATAGAAAGGAAACTGTATTTATTCTTTCATTTCTCCAGGGGACTTCCTCAAGTTATTAGAATCTGCCTTATTAAATAATTGAGAAGGCTTGTCATAAAGTGACTTCTCACTCCCCATCTATCATTGAGATGTGCAGAAAATGGCATGTCAAGGAACATTTGCTAGGAAAGCTTCAGGGACCATTAACTCTTGTCACCACTTAAGTGATTAAGGAACCAGAAACAGTGATACCCTTTCCCAGCTGGTTTGTAAATATCGAACTGCCAGATCTTCCCTCTTCCTCTTAGTGTGAGGTCAAAAGAAGGAGGGTTGGGATCTGGACAAGACAGCCCTCTGCCACCTTGCTGGTCCCGTAAGTACCCCCTGGACAGACCACCACCACAACACCCTACTTAGCTGGTGGCACAATGTGCTATGGCCAAACCCAGTTTTAGCTTCCTCCTGTTTTGAGATGTTGCCCACCAGGAGCACCATGATATCCCTTGGTTTCTAGATAATTTCCATGGTCTGTGAATATTTGGGTTTTCCACTCCCTGGTTTTGAACTGCTCTACCTTTAATCATCACGATGTGTGATGATGCATCAACTCCTACGTCTCTCTTTCACCACCAGGTCCCTCAGCATTGATATCTTGCCGTCCATCCTGACATAGCACTTGGTACATCCCAGCTCAGCCAAGCAGAAATTCCTCCTGTAGAGCCAGAACAAGGTTTGCACCTTTTCTACCATGATGTTTTGTAGGCAGCTTTCTTCACCCAAGAACTGAAGGTGCAGAGAACAGGACAGGAGGGAGGTTGGGACTGAAACTGCCACCACAGGGAGTAGATTGTGGGGGGAACTTGAGGTCTTAAAATCATTCTGTGAGTTTTCCAACAGCAACCAAGCATAAAGAGCCAGTGATGGTATTTTTGACTCCCACCCTTGAGGAGCCAGAGGCTTATAAAACATTCCTTTCCTTCCTTCCTTCCTTTAAGGACACCAGCTGGCCCAGAGGCTCCTGTATCTGCTGCAGTTGAATGCTTTAGCCAGCCAGAACAGCATTTTTGTGCTGGTCCAGCATCCATGATCCTTTGCAGACAAAGTTCAACCATGAATCCAAACATTCCTCATTTTCCAAACCACCTCAGCCAGGATGAATCTCTGGACCTCCATAGCTGGAAGAAGTATCAGGTGGGATTTGTGCCTTCCATCACTCTGAGGTCCTCCCCAAGTGTTGAATGGACTAAAATCATGGCTTGATGTGGTTTGCTTTGCTTAAGTGACATCAAGGTACTGTGTCTCCAGCTGGGAATAAACCACACTGGCAATGGAAACGGCTGGTTAATCCAACAAGTTGGCACAAAATACATGATGGAGTTCCAATCCTAACACCTTCATGGGACTCTTGTCCCCAGGAATACCCCAGAAAAGTCGGGCTTCACTAGAGCCTTGTTGATACCACAGTCTTGGAGGAGATGTTAGTGAATTTGGGAAAAGGCTATAATTTCCAGGAATACATCATGCGAGTGGGATGGTTTGACATATCTTTATTCAACAGACTCATCCAAGGGGAAAGCATGCCGTGCAGCACCGGAGCAGCAGAGCCTTTAATCTCTTGTTATCATGGTTGTATATTCCAGGTCAAGGTGAACCCTGAGCTCCTAAATGAGTATTTGTGATTGGTGCTCTTAAATCTTTCCACCCAAGTCGTCTCCCAGTGAATTACTAGGTTGTAGATAAGATCTTAGACATATTGTGCTCAGACAAATATATACCTTTTTGTTTTTAAAAGGCTCAACCCAGAAACAATTTTATCCTCTGAAGGGGAAGGTCATTGCCTATCTCTTACACTTATAAAATATTAGCCCTTGCAATTGGATGATTAGGGAAGCTGAGTCCCGTGTTTTCACCTCTGCTGGCACAACCCCTGTAACCTGCTCTTTCCCCAAATGGGCCTCGGTTCTCCATAAATCACAGCCTTGTCAGGTCCAGTTTCGCATCTCAAAGTGAGACTCTGATACTTTGTTCTCTGTTTCCAGCAGCTTTTTCTCCCTGTGCTCAGGGGAAACTGTCCCCTGTAGACAATATATCTGATTAATTTGCTCTCTCTTTCCACACGTGAATTACCTGGTGAGATATTTGGATGTTTTGACCACATTTCTTCTTCAGTCGTGACGATGAATGCCATGAAGATACCAACATCAAGCAATTCTGAGATTTTTTGCTTTTCCTGATGATCCCAGGGGTCTGTTAGTAGTGATGAGATGCCCAAAAGCTGATGATGAAGCTCTGCCAGGCTCTGAATGGTCAGATCTAACTCCCACAAAAAGGCCTGAAGAAATGTCTGTGTTTCAGGAATCCTTCACCAAACACATGCTGGCAAGGTTGCTGGGGATGTGATTGATGTGAATATTTTGCCACCAGCCTGGCCAGCCTTTCTGAGCTTTATAATACAAATTGGTAAGGTCAAAATCCTACTCCAGACTCAGGTTGTGGTGGGATCTTACCCTTCTTCTGCAGGCAACCCACTGCTCCAGACACCTGTCCCTTCTTACTGTGGAAAAAGCCACTTCATGGCATTTTTTGTGCTGTCCAGAGGAACGTGAGTCCAATTCTCCTCTCAGGTTCCCAGGGCTAGCACCATACTTGTCCAATTATTTTTTAATGAAAAACCAATTTGTTCCTTTGCCTTCTTGTTACCGGGAGCAGGATGAGCTGAGAACAGCTAAATCCGGTCTCTACTTGTTATCACACAGCCCTCACCTCTTACTGTTAATTGGCTGGGAATGGATTTCCCGCTCAGCTAATTATTTCTAATTGTGTCACGCTCGTTATCTTGCCATTTTGCCTCTTGCCACAAAGAGACCTGATAGGGCTGATGAGAAGAGGCTCCATCCATGGGTGCAACCAGAATCAGGACCAGCAGCTGGCCTCAGGGTGCCCCTTTTCTCTCCATGTCCATATGGAAGGGGCTCACCTGGGCTACTTGTGCTCTTGGCTACCAAGGCTGACCTTCAGGTTGTCCTCCCAAGAATACAGGTAGAGTATGATTCCCCCTCTACTCNAGAGGTGTCCCTGCCCATGGCAGGGGGGTTGGAACTGGATGATCTTTAAGGTCCCTTCCAACTCTGACCATTCTGTGATTCTATGTGTGATGACAAGGATATGTATTTCTGGGAGGTGTTTGCAGAAGATGGTGCAGACCGTGTGGCCTGGCCATTGGGTTGGGTGGAGGCCGTGGGTGCTGATGCATAGAATATTTTAAGTCTTTTCCTTGGAGCATCAAGTCCATTGAGTGCAACAGTCAAGTGTGTGCATTAGGTGTCATTAGTCTGCTATCAGCTTCCCTGTGCTCCACACAGGCGACGTGGCAGGCTGGGAAAGAGACAAATGGGTTGTCAGCTACCCTAAATAAGCTCTTGCTGACTCTTCACTGTGATCTGGTTGTAATTTAAAAGTCATGGGTATTTTCGTTTGTTGGGTAATGGAGAATACTGTTTTCTGTGCCGAACAGACATCTCTGGATGTCACAGAAGAGGAATGATAAGGAGGAGACAGCGCACAAATAGCTACATTGTGTAGGTGCTTTTCTGTGTGTAATGATGCTCCCCTTCTAATGTTCCATAGCTACGTAAGGGAGGAGGGAGAAAGGCATTTAAGATGTAAAGTTATGGAGGTTTTTATTTATTCATCTATCTCCCGGAGTGCATCACAACCGCAAATTCTTGTAATATGGTGAGATTTTAAAGCTCTGAGCAAGCGTCTCTCTTGTGGAGAATACTATTGCAAAACATGAAATAATATTTTTGTAATTATGGTGCCTCAGGAACATCTGACAGCTGCTGTTTTGTCCTTAGCTTCTCTGTGCTTTTCTCTTTATTGAGTGGAACGAGGCAGTTCGGGGGTGGGGAGAAGACCCTGTTATTACCTTACAGCAGCGTTTCACTGGTTTCTGCTGCACAGTTTCCTGAGAGCATGGAGAAGGAGGTGGAAACCTCAGCCAGCTCCTGTCCTAAGACCCAAGTGATACCTCATTCAGAGAGCTGCTGCAGCCCGCTCTGGTTTCTGCTGTGGATGCGGAGAATCGATACGCTGTGATGGTATAATTATTAGCCAGCTTGCTCGGGTTGTTTTTCATAGTTATTTCCTAACACAAAGAGAAGGCCGGGATGAACAGAAGTGCTAAACTTCAGGGATCATGTGAGCCTTAGTGATTTTTCTGAAGGGCATTCCTCGTGGCGAATGGAAACTGTGTCTCGCACACACTCCATCACTGTGACACTTTATTTTGGTACTTGGCTTCCATGGGCGTTTGGGTAAGTAACCCAGCACTCCCAGTGCATTTAACTTCTTCTTTTACAGTTGTCTGTCCTGAGTTCCATTTGAAACCCTTTGAAATCAGGTGGAGAGTGCACTACAGAGGTGTATTGATCTGACCCCTTGTCCTCCAATAAAAATGAAGGATACCTTCAAGCCTGTGGCGTGGTTTATCCATCACACCTTCACAGCTCTGCCACTCACTCCACAGTCGTTAGGAATCACCAGTCTGTTGAGAAGGTCGTGGTCCTGACAGCTATATGTGTCTTGAAGGAAAGCATGAGAAAATCACCAGGACAGGAGAATCCAGGTGGTCTTAGCACCAAGCATCCTTCTTTCCTACCTTTGTTGAAGGCTTAAGGTTTATGTGGCCTTTGGGATGGTCTGTGTGAAATTTCCCCCGTGCCTGTAATTGTAGAGGTTGCATGGGGAGAATTCTTTTTCAGAAGTACAAGAGGGCACGAAGAAGGACTCTGCCTCCCACCCCCAAACCATACCTTCTGCGGAGCTGAGGTAGGGAAGAGCCCCTGTCCTGCAGAATGAGGAATATCAGGCACTTTCTGTTGTCTTTTCTGCCTTCAGTGCTTTTCTTTCATGAGGTCTGAAGGTGTCATTTCAGAGGTCCACCTTAGGCACTGTCCCCTACCCATCTGTATCACCCTGCCTCCTCTCACTCTGATCTCAAAGGCTTCGCTTGGTGAAGGTTTGCTGTTGACAGGATTCGAGCTCAGAGCTGGGTTTGAGCAGTGGGCAGAGCACTTCCATTTCCTCTCTGTTTTTCCACATTTAGTCAACCCAAGAGGACCTCTGGGAGCTGCAGGCTCTCCGTACTCTCCACAGTTGCCTACCAGCTGCCCAGAGCTGCTCTATCTCTGTTGAAGTCCATGGCACAACATTGATTTACACCTGCTTTCTGTGGGCTAACAGTGACCTGTATTTTGCTGGGGCTTCCAAAGAATGCATTTCTTGGAGCTCTCCCTTCACCCCTCTTCTTCCCATCGCTGCTATTTTCTACATCCATATCTAATGGGTCCTCACATGTCATTGCTCTGCAGAGGGCGAATAACCGCCTGTGCCTTCCTGTGGCTCAGCTCTTTCATTTCTTTTTGTCCAGATCAATGAATCTGGGCTTTGCAGTAGTCGGTATTAGGTAATGCACACTAAATGAATCATCCTGTGGCTGTGTCAAAAGAGCAAACTGCATAAAACTCCAAACCCTCCTGCTCTTGCTGGGAATTGCTGTGTCTGCCTTGAACCCGGGCTCGTTTATGTTACAAGGGTGAATTCACTGCTCTGTCGCTCTCTGCCCTCCAAATCTCTGCCATCACAAACCAGCAGCCCTATAAGTCTCCAGCTGGGAATAAGGTGCCTACAAGCTTCATCTCTGCCCCAGGGGAGACGGCTTGGGGTCCTGTACTGGCATTTTCTTCCCTCCATGGACCTGGTTTCTTCCCCTCAAGTTCTTCCTTTTCCTCCCTGTATCCCACCCTCCCCCTTATTACTGTAAACTAATCAAATCCTCAAAAAATCCTGCAAATCCACCAGCCCATTAGCTTTTGTTACCGATTCCTAAGTCTTTTCCCCTAAAACTTACAGCTTTTCTGCCTTTAGCCCTTCTGTAGGTGTGACTCAAGTCTTTCTGTGCAGCCCAGAGATCTGACCTCTGCCTGTAGCGCTTTTGAATAATAAACTGTCTTCTGCTCCTACAAAACGCAGCACAGTTTTAACTAACTGGCTGACACTGTACTGAAATATATATTTTTATATATATATGTGTGTTTTAAATAGCAATTTTAAAAGTGGCAGTTAGACACGACTCTACTGCGAGTTAAATCCTGTCTCCCTCAGGAAGGAGACAGGCAAACTGGCAGCCAAAAATAGGAATCGTTAGCTCTTGGGAAATTACTGCTGGGCCGTGGTGACTGCTCCTTAAAGAGGATCAAGCAAACGTTTCGTTGCTTTTTGAACCCTGCTATCGTTTCAGTTTTTGGCTGGTAATGAAGGATGCTTGATTTGTTTGCTGAAAATAGGCAGCAAACGGCTTGCTCCCCGATGCATCTGACTGCCTTGAGCTGCTGGTTTGTTAAATGACTGAGGCAAAAAGTCTTGTGTTCTGAAAGAAACTGGTCTTTCACGCCAGATTCCCCCTGGAGAGGGTGGTTCCTGGTTGTCACAGGTGTCTTGAGGGATCTTGGATGGGTCAGTGGGTGGAGGTATCTGCCTTTGGTCTCTGGAATGGGCACAGGAGGAGCTTTCTTGCCCTCTTGTCTTCTTATACAGTGTGGACTGGGGTGAAAATGCTGCCCCCACTGATGGCTTTGGCTATGACTTTCTGGGCATAAACCGAAGTGGACTTGGTCAACTGAAGCTCTAATGGCCCTGGGGTGTCCCAGGGGTGTTTTGGGAGGACAAATAACCATGTGTATTTTCCTGTGGCTCAGCTCTTTCATTCCAGGTGTCCCACGCTTATGAAAGTAATATAAGACTCCTGTGTGTACTGTCCACATCATCAAACACCTCTCAGGTATGAACCTTTCCCCACATGGTGTTTTCTAGCGGTGCTGGGCAATTCTTTGGCTTAAAAACACTAAAAGTTTCAGCTTCCTTTCCTATAAAAGGCATCAAGACATGGCCTGAAGTGTTGTGTCTGGGTCTTTCATCGCAGCTCGCCAGCTTCCATCATTAAAATGGTCTCATCTAAAAAGGAGCTTTTCATTTTCAAGGTGTGTGCTTGCTGTTAGCCGAGGAGGTGATTAGGATTGTCTCGCAGTCATTCAGAAGCCCAGGTGTCAACTAACACAGGATTTCATCAGGAAATCTCTGCCCGTATTGTATTGATTAATGAGCATTTGCTGCAATTATAGAGAGATGGGTAACAATTATCTGCCTGCCCTGCAAGAGGAACAGGAGTGCACTAAAAATAAGTAACTCAACAAGAAAGAAGCGCAGATGTAGCACCTGGTGGAAATTAATAGGTAGCGTTTTCTGTTGTGGCATTAACTTTGTTCTCTTCCAGCTTGCTGTTTGCCCTCAGTTTCAGCTTCTCCCTTAGGCTTTCTCCTTGCAGATGCTGGGATACATACTGGGAACCAGTCCATCTGTTGGTTCGTGTTATTAGTGAGTGTGTACACTGTGGGAGTTGGATGCCTTCAGCTTCATAGAATCATAGAGTTGTTAGAGTTGGAAGGGACCTTAAAGATCATCCAGTTCCAACCCCCCTGCCCTGGGCAGGGACACCTCCCACCAGAGCAGGTTGCTCCAAGCTCCATCCAGCCTGGCCTTGAACCCCTCCAGGGATGGGGACAACCACAACTTCTCTGGGCAACCTGTTCCTACCTCCTCCTCTGGGACCACTCAACCTTGTGCTAACCAGAGCCTTGCAGTTATTCAGTCGTAATAATAAACCCTTGGAAAGTACTCCTTCTTTTAAACTGCCACACTCAAGGATCTGGAGTAAAAGCACAGCCAAAATAGCTCAATTGCCATAATTGTAGAGTAAGGAACCTCCTGAGCTGGGTTGATAAGACAGTGTTGTAGAAGTACATAAAATACAGTATGTGGCACAACACACAGAAATCCTTCATGCCCCCCAAAGAAAGGAGAGAGGTCTCTGACCCATCACCCTGTCCCAGAAAAGATCAGGGACTGATCCTGGCTGATGTCTGACTGGGTCAGAGGAACTTGCAGTGATGGAGAGGCCACCTTCATCAGAGCAGCCTTGCAGTCCCTCTATGCTACTTGTGTCTGAGGGAAAGAAAACTTCATTTTTTTGGGTTTCTTGGTTATGAATCAGCAACACAGACCTCTGCTTCTGTATCTAAAGGCAACTGGGCTAGCAGGCTGCTGGGCCAGTGCAGTGGGCCAGCACAACAGCCACCATGGTAATAAGTTAGAGATGTCTCTGATTTCCCCATGCCATGATTACAGGGTGTCATTAATGCTGCACAAATCCTAACTGCGTTGCAGGAGGTGGTGGATAAACGTGGCTACGCTGTCATTTCCCCACTGTGCTTCTGGCTGAGGGTGGATTTCACAAATACTTGCCATTTCTTGCTTATCCTCTTTGGTTTGGTGGATCCTCCTAGCAAGAGCAGGGGGGGAGGAGATGGGGAGAGGCAGCAGCTCATCATACCTGGCTGTAGAACATTCCAGTCTAAATCTCCTTCCTCTTTAGGGTGACTTTTCTAGCAGAACAGTGCCATTAGGGATGTGTTGGCTTGGCTAAGGGTTAAAGTCCGCGAGGCTGCTCGAGAGGAGAGCTCGTGTGACATATTAGGCCACCGACACATTCAGGGCAGGGAGTTGTCTTCAATCAGTCTTGGGTAATGTGCTAGATCTGAGCACGCTTCTAAGGCTTAAGAGCTCACCCAGGGCTTGCAGTGACTAATCCCAGGTAGCTCGTAGCCCATCTGCGTGCCCAGCCGGCCAAAAGGGGCTGGCAGTGAGACATTAGCCTGTTGCTTGGCAAAATCAGCTGTGAAATATTCATGCTTCAGATTTGTATCCTTGCTGTTTTGGAATAATTTCTCTGTATAGACTAAACCTTGTTTTTAACGTGGATATCTAGAATTTTTCTGGATGGCTGAGCCCCTTGTGACTTAATGGGCAGGGAAGGCAGGTCTGAAGCAGGGCTGGAGGAGATCTTTACCACTTAGCTTCTCCAGTGACTGCCAGTGGCTGATGCATTCCCACCACTTGGAGATGAAACCTTCTCAGGGGGAAGTTGCTCATCCATTGCTCCTTTCTGGGGGAAGTTCAGGGCTGGACTTTCCAGGGAAGAGGCTCTCTTGCTGTCCCATGGAATAATGGGTAAAGTTCTAAAGGCGCAAGTACTTGCCATGTTTTATTGCTTAAATAAAGCTTTGCCTGGGTGCTTGGGAGCAAAGCTGAATCTTCAGGTCCAGGGAATCCATTTCCCTTCTGTCTCAAAAAAGGTTGGGTTAATCTTCAGTATATTCTTCAAAGAGGTGTTCTTCAAAGGATTTTCTTTCTTTCTACCTTGCCATGTGTGTTCTAAGCGATGTCTTGGGTAGCTGAGGACTGGGTACTTTGGATGGAGATGGCTGAATGTGCATCCTGTCCAACACCAGATGCAGACACCTGAGCTTTGCAGCCCTCCTGTGCTCCACACCCACGTTCCTGAGCACAAAACATGATGCAACCTGCCTTTTCTCTGAGGGCTGAGATCTTGAGTTTGTGTGTCGGTGGCTGAGCTCGGTAAATCACGCGGCATTGAATGACTCCGGCTCCAAAGCACAAAAGCAGGGGCTCTGAACCCCTGCAATAAGCTTAAAATTGTGCAAAGTCTTAAAATTACCCGTAGGGTGGTGGTGATGCTGGAAAATTGTAGTCCAACTCTGGTTATTGGCTGCCTGTGCTACCTTAGTACATGCATTTAATAGCACGGTGAGCAGCCTTTTTTGTGTATTTGTATGTATTTGAATGACTTACTGCAATGGTTTCCCAGGGTCCTCTCTGATGGGCAAACTTCTACGTGCTCTTCTGTTATTTGGAAATAGCTGCCTCGTAGCTTTGATAATTTCTGTGTGCTTGTTTGTTGTTTGAAAGCAGCTGCCAGCTACTTCTGCTGGATAATTTTCCACCTGTGGGCTGGTGGCCTACTGCTCTTTAGGCATAGCTGGTAATTTGGTCCTTCAGGTACACGTTGGTCGTGTGGTCCTAAGAGGAGGTGGAAAGGATGTTGAAGAGCAAAGGAGGCAAAGCAAAACCACCTTTTCCCTGGAATTCTGCACTATTGAGAGCATACAGTTCATTTCCCTTTGGGATGCAGGAAAATTTGGTGCAGGTGCCTCACTCACCAACTGAGAGAGTTGGGGGGGTTCAGCCTGGAGAAGAGAAGGCTCCAGGGAGACATTAGAGCCCCTTCCAGTCCCTAAATGGGATCCAGGAGAGCTGGGGAGGGACTCTTGATCAGGGAAGCGAGCTGTAGGATGAGGAGGAATGGGTTTATATTTAAAGAGGGCAGATTAAGATGAGATCTGGGGAAGAACTTCTTTGCTGTGAGGGTGGTGAGACCCTGGCCCAGGTTGCCCCGAGAAGCTGTGGCTGCCCCATCCCTGGAGGGGTTCAAGGCCAGGCTGGATGGGGCTTGGAGCAACGTGGTGTGGTGGGAGGTGTCCCTGCCCATGGCAGGAGTGTTGGAACTGGATGATCTTTAAGGTTTCTTCCAACATGAACCAGTCTGTGATTCTATAATTTTGTGGGCCTGGACACCCTGACACTGGGATGCAAAAAAATGGGATAAAACCAGAATGAAATGGGATAATAATAGTTGCGTGTTTGCTTTGGAGCCTCCTGGAGCTGGGGACGGTGGTCTTGCATGGTGTGTAGAGGTGGGGCACAGGGCTGTGGCAACGCAAGGAGACCGGAGCCAGCCACAGCATGCTTCCTTGCTGTTCAAATTTGCCCAGATAATTAACGTGTCATTTCAGGCATCTTAATAAGCGTTGAGTTTCCTGCAGCCCCGTGGCTCGTGGGGTGCCCGGCAGCAGCCCCCTCCGCACTGCTGGCAGCAATTCACCTCCCTCAAGTCCCCTAAACCTGAGCTCTCGGTGCTGAGCGACCTTTATTAAACAAATCGAGCAGTTCAAGTACATAATTTAAAAGTTCTGTTCAAACATGATATTTTGATCCCATCGCAGCTTCCCTGTAAAATTAAGGATTTAATGCTCCCATTCCAGCTAAATGGACTTTACGGCATTCAGGCTGAAAAGACTGCACGGTGGATTAGAAAGCCATTGTGAAGAGTGTCATTGAAAACCTGTAATTTTCCTGTCTCTCCCTCTTACTTCAATGATCCATTTTCATGCCAAATTTCAGGAGACAAATGCATTAGTTCAGCTGGGCTGGTAGGGCTCTGCTCTTGGTACGTGTCTGCAGCCTTTGGGGCCTGGCACTGAAGCTTTAAGGTGGAAATGTGCAGTTGGGATCCAGCAAATGGGAAAGTTGTTGGCCAAGATATGATAGATGCTTTTAAATATTGGGAATTTACAGCTATTATCAGATAAGGCAATGTTTTTTTGTTTTTTGGTTTTTTTATATGCTGAAATGTCTAATTGCATACTCATAGAATCATAGAATGGTCAGAGTTGGAAGGGACCTCAAAGATCATCAAGTTCCAACCCC